>VZRS01015041.1:244663-282578 GCA_013398055.1 Ifrita kowaldi
TTAAAAGAAAAAAAAAAAAAAAAAAAAAAAAAAGAAAAAAAAAAGAAAAAAAGGATTTTGGTAACCCAGCTGATCCGCACTTGCCAGTTTTATTATTTTGTTTATATTGGACTGTTTGACCCTGTCAAACAAGTGTCAAAGTTGTGTGTATAAAACAAAAAAAAAAGTGTTTAAAAAAGTGTTGTAAAGACACTGAGCCTTATGAAAATATTTATGGAATTAAATAAAAAGAAGTGAAAAGGCATCTGAAGGCATTTTAAATCATTTTCCTCAGAGCGGGGTCACCCTTCTCCCAAGGCTGAGCACGAGGCGCTGGGTGGGGCTCCAGTGGACACCGAGACACTCGGGTGCCACCAAAAAGTAGGATTGTCCTGGAAAAATCCCCGCTGGCCTGGCTTTGTGCCCTCCCTCTGAACTGAGCGAATTGATCGATGACAAAACCCCTGGCAGGGGCTGCTCCGAGTGGAGCTCGGATCAAACACGGGTTTAAATCCTCTCTGTCCCTGCGCTTTCCCGGCTCCCAGCCCACGGGAGGACAGCCGGAATCTCCGGACAGACGTCCCAGGTGTGCTGTGAGCGGCCTCAGGAGCAGTTTGGAGCCTGTGGAATAGAGCAGGGGTGGGTTTTGAGGGGAGGGAGCCCGGCCACCCCCGGCTCTGCTGCAGAGGGTCCTGCCCTGGGACAAGGAACGGGAACATTATCCCTGGACAGCCAGGTGCTCTCTCCAGCATCCCAGTGGCATTTCCCAGGTAAGGCAGTTGAGCTGAGTCTTTCTAGACAGCCGAAAAACGCAATTATAACCAGGAGAACGGGGTTGGGAGCGGTGCTCGTTGTCCCACAGGCGCAGGGGCCGCGGTGCTCGAAATAATCCCAGCCAGGTTGCTCCTTGTTCAGTGAGGACTTCCCTGTCTTCCCTCTCTGTGCCGGGGTCCCTGTCGGGCTGAGGGGTGATCAGGGTGCTGTCCCACGGCCCACACGGTGAGGGAACCAGTCAGGCAGGGCAGTGAAAAACCACAAACACCAAGGAGCTCTGCTCTGAGGGAATGAGAGAGAGGAGAGAGGCAAAGCTGCACGAAGGCTCCGGAGCTGGGGCAGGTTCAGGAGCAGACTCGCCCAGCCCTCGAACATCACAGCTTCACATCTGCCTCCTGCTTCAGCAACGCCCCCAGCCGAGCTTTTTTCTCTTGCTTGCATTGCTTGCAGTGGAGAGGACGCTGGGGCTGTGCTGGGGTCACTCTCCGAGCGATGCTGTTCCCTCAGGGTGTACCTGGAGTCCCAGGGACAGCACAGCCAAAATGCAGCTCCGCATCAACCCTTCCCCCTGGAGAGCTCCTCTCCTACCACACCGCTGTCTGTGCCGGCCAGCGGAGTTATTTACCAGCATTTTGCACTCACTCTCCAGGTTTGCTGCTGTGGGGAAGGACGGGGAGAGCCGGGAGCGCAGGATCCGATGGGCGATGCACCCAAAGCAGCCCCGGCACAGCGCGGTGGGCAAGGAACCCAGGCACCAGCGTGTGCTGTGGGAGCAGAGCAGCACCGAGGCTTCCTCAGCTTTCCCCGAGCCCCTCCCTGCCCTGCAGCCTGCTCCCACCCCGGCTTGCTTCTCCCGCAGTGGGAAGAGCCCTCATGGCCGGGAATGCCGCTGCCGCCTGTAGCTGATGGCCGATTTCTGTCTTCCGTGTGATTTGTTTGGTTTTAGCTTTTCCAACCTCCCGGCATTCAGCTACTGTGAACTTTGCTTGCATAAAACAAAAACCAAAACCAAAGAAACCCATTTCAAATCCTCTTCTCTGGTGGGGAAGGTTGTGGTGTACCCCAGGGTGACAGCCCTGGGTGTGTCTGTGCCTCACCTGGAGGACAGGAACGTTGTGTAGAGCTGGAAACATCCACGGGCAGGGTGGGCTCTGGCTGCTCTTGGAGTGAGCGATGAGTTTGTTACGTGGCAGGAGTGTTTGTGGAGGGCTCTGTGCACCAAATCCATCTCTGGGTTATCCCCGTGGATATCCGTGGTATTACAGACGAGTTTTGGCTTTTTAAGGAACGAGACTTTCAGTCTGACTGCTGGTGCAGGGATTCCACATCCCGATCCACCCCGAACAATCCATTTTCTTGTTACTCTGTAGCTAAGGAGCAGCACCGGGTTCTGCACTAAGTGCAGCAGCGGGGCAGCATCCCAAAGCATGTAATGCACCATCTGTGCTGGTTTATAAGGAACAACTGGAATTGCATGTGCTGGGGAGGTGAAATGGGAATAACTGGCATTTTGAGAGTGTTTCCAAGCCCTGTCCACCGAGAGTTCCACAGTCAGCTGCTAAGGAAGGACAGGAGCTGTTGAACTGCAAATATAATCCCCAAACCTGCAGGTACAAATTGTAAAACTGGCTTTATGTGTCTGCACCTCCTACCTTTGCTGCAGGAAAGAGACACAAGGTATTTCTGAAATGCTTTTAATGTTCACATCCTTTTTTCTTCCAGCTCTCTCCAGGCAAAACCCATCCTGGTGAAGATTTGCACCTTCTCCTGTCAGAGCCACAGGAGTCTGTCACCTCCTGGAGGTTTGACAGATCTCTGTGTTTAGCCCTTTCCACAGGCTGGAAATGGCTCAAAAGCTTTCCCTGTTTCAAGAGCCCCCCGGGGCACATCCCCAAATTTCCCTCCAGCCCCTCACTGTCCAAAACCAGGGTGGCCTGTGTGTTTTCTGTGGGACACGGAGCACTTTCCTCTTCCCCTGGCACCAACAAAACAGGAACGAGACTGGGAATACTGGGGAGGATTCAATTTTCATTCAGGAGAGCGTGTTAAGAGTGCAGCCCTTGCAGGAACACGTGTCTCATAAAGAAATCATCGGTGCTGCCAGCAGTGTCTGGGCTGGGCCATCCTGGCAGGCGTGACACTGCTGGCTGCCACAGCTCCCAGCCGGGAGGAACTGGGAATGGCCCTCTGGGGGGAGAGGAGGGCTGGACACAGAGCTGGGGACACACACGGGGATGGACACAGATCTGGGACACACACGGGCATGGACACAGAGCTGGGGATGGACACAGAGCTGGGGACACACACAGGGATGGACACAGAGCTGGGGATGGACACAGGGATGGACACAGAGCTGGGGATGGACACAGAGCTGGGGATGGACACAGGGCTGGGGACACACACAGGGATGGACACAGAGCTGGGGCTGGACACAGAGCTGGGGATGGACACAGAGCTGGGGATGGACACGGGGCTGGGGACGGACACGGGGCTGGGGACACACACAGGGATGGACACAGCTGCTGGACACACGCAGGGCTGGACACACAGAGCTCTGCACACACAGAGCTCTGGAAACAAGCAGCTCTTGCACACCCACAGCTCTGCACACCCACAGAACCCTTTTACACACGTGGTTTCTTGCCCTGTTGCTAGAAGGGCACAGACTCCTAACACACACCCAGAGCCTGTCTGGGCTTTATTCCTGTTTCACAAAAATGGGACACATTTTTGCCCGGATCTGGGTTTTCCACAACAAACCTTGGCACTAAATTCACTCATAAATAACCTCTGAGAATCAGCTCCAAGACACTCGGTGCTGCCTTCTGGCCGGCCCTGGAAGCCAGTGGAGTTAACTTCAGAAGAGAAGTTTCATTCTCTGTTTTTCATCTGGAGAAGCAATTACAGGATCTATCGGTGTATTTGCTCCTCTTCTTAGCTCACCTTTACAAAAGCTGTACAGCTTTTATTCAGTAAATCCTCAGAGGGTATGGATGTGCATTAAACCTCTGCAGGGTCACAGGAAATCAAACAGCAGCCGGCCCTTGCCCACAGCGTGGTTTGCCCTGGGTGGAAATGGTTTAGGACTTAAGTGCCTCGTCCCAAAGACAGCAGTCTTAAAGTCTAGTTTTATGTAGGCTGGGTTGCTACCCTGAGCCCTGCAAAAATGTGAGGGGAGCAGCAGGTTTGAGCAAATAAATCATTTACAGGAGTGGAGTCACTGCTGTTCCTGCAGCCTGGGGAGACCTGGCCTCTCCAGATTAATGGGCTGGGCAGAGCTCTGCTGAGCTGCACTGCCCAGGCTGGTTTAATATCAATTTGATGCTGGCTGACCTGGACATCTGATAGCTTTTCCTCCATCAGTCACTCCTGTGCAAGGAGGTTTGAGTCTGAGGAATGGTAGCACGTCTTAAAGTGGAATTGCTTTCCACACATTTGAGCCATCACACAAGTCCTCTGTGCTCTGTTTGGAAGCTGGATAAAGCAAAGTGCCATTTGCCTTGGTTTAACTGCTCAGCAGCCAAACTGTGCTTTTCCTGTGCCGAAAAAGAGCAGCCTGTGCCGGAAAGAGCTGCCATCAAAGCTCAGGTGGCAGGAACGTGGGTGCTTTTTACAGAGCCCTAAATCAGCAAAGGACAAGACAAGCAAATTGCACTGAGAGTGCAATTGTCAAAATCTCTGTCGCTCGCTGCCTTATCTGTCCTAACCACATTGTTCGTATTTTGTGATTTATTTTAGTTTATTTGTGATTTGTTTTTTGGCCTGGCTGGAGCCCAGCCCTGTTGTGTCCATGGCCAGCTGCAGAGGGCTCTGGCATTCCCGGGGGACACCCAGGTGACACAAAAGCCTGGGACAGTCCCCGGGAGCCCTCCCAGTCCCACAGGCAAGAGCAGCGGTGCCGTCACCGGGGTGGGGCTGCGTGGACAGGGAACAGGGAGGGTTTTTCCCTGACCCCACCCAGGGGAGCTCTCACCACCTGCCTGAACCAAGCCTTACCTCGCAGGCTGCTTTTGCAGGGAATATGTGACCAAGGCTCTGCTTTCCTCAAAGTCTCGCTCCCCCACAGATCCAGGGCAGCACGAGAGGAGTCCCTGGCCAGCCCTGCTGCTGCGGTGGTTTCACGCAATTCAGAGGAAATCCCGAATCTTTGGACCAGGAAAGGAGAATAGGAGCGCGTACAATAAATACCCGTAGCTGCGCTGGGAGCCCAGAGGGGGCCGCGGCCTCTGGTTCTGCCCGCAGCAGGGATCGCCCCCGCTCCCCAAGGACCGAGCAGGCTCCCCACAGCCCCACCGTGCCTGGCCCTGCTGGATCTGCTCCTGCTGCTCGCTGGGGACAGGTGACTGTGACGGGGATGCTGAGGGGCTGTGGCACTCCAGGTTTGTATCCCGCGGCAGCCCCTCCCTGGCTGGCGTTCCATGGCTGTGGGACGCACAGTCCGCTGCTCAGCTGGGGCAGCAGGAAACGGATGGAGAGGAGCAAGAAATGTTGGATGGCTTGTCCTGCTGGCATTCCCAGTGTCCTGCTGGCGATCCCGGTGCTGCCAGGGGCCCTGGCCGTGTTTCTCCTGCCTGGATGCACTATTAAACGAGTTTGATTTTGCTGCCTGCTTACAGCTGAGTGGTTTCAGCCTCCACAGGGCTCCGTTAAAGACATCCCCAGCTGTGTGGGGTCCCAGGTGGGTTTGTGCCGGAGCAGGGGGGGAACGACACTTCCCTGGCAAAGGGAAATGGGTGCTTGGATTCTCCCGGCCGCTCCTTGCACCTGGGACACGCTGACTGCTGATTTCCAGCACGGGGGAAGCCAGCCTGGCCAGCTGAGGTGGCAGGGGCTGAGTTCCTGTCATCTCCTCTGGGGTGGAGAAGAAATCAGAGCCCGTTGCCAAGAGGCAGCTCCACCACAGCCCACGTTCAGCCCCGGTGTTCATTCCCCACACAAACCCATCGGGAAGGAGGGATGGAAGCAGGGTTAATGGGGATGGCTGACACTTAGGGAATAATCAGTGCCCAAAAATCCAGAGGTAACAGCCCTGAGTGACAGAAAACCTGCTCAGCACTGGGTTTTGTCCTGACTCTGTATTCTCCTGGCTGTTCACAAAAAGGCACATTAGTGATGGGTAAAGGGGGGTAAAGGCCACACTCATCCTGCAGCAAACACAAACAAAGGCTGATCTGAACTGCTGTAGAAATGCCCGTTTGAATTCCACCCCCCACCCCAGTTATAATCCCTCCACCATTCCCAGGAGAAATTCCAAGAGGGCAGCAGGGAAAGGGCACAGCCTTCGGTGCCAGGATTATTTATCCCTGCCCTGAACCATCACGAGCTGCTGGTAAGACCAGGGGCTGCTCACTTGGACCTGCCAGGTGTGCAGAGAGTCTGAAAACCACCAGAAATGTTGTGCTGGGCTTGCTGTGTGCCAGTGCAAACAGATGGTTTCAATAAATAACCGTGGCTGGGAGTGCTTCTCTCCAAAGCTTGTGGAGGGGACCCTTCAGGTGGAACTGAGCGTGGAGAAGCTGCCAGCAAAGCCAAGAGCAGCTCTGTCCAGCTGTGCTTGCAGCAGGGAGGCTCCGGGTGTGCAAGAGTGTGCACAAGTGTGCCCGGGTGTGCGCAGGTGTGCACAAGTGTGCAAGGGTGTGCCCGGGTGTGCCCGGGTGTGCAAGAGTGTGCCCGGGCGTGCACAAGTGTGCCCGGGTGTGCAAGAGTGTGCCCAGGTGTGCAAGAGTGTGCCCGGGTGTGCACAAGTGTGCACGAGTGTGCCCAAGTGTGCCCGGGTGTGCCTGAGTGTGCCCAAGTGTGCCCGGGTGTGCAAGAGTGTGCCCGGGTGTGCAAGAGTGTGCACAAGTGTGCCCGGGCGTGCAAGAGTGTGCCCGGGTGTGCAAGGGTGTGCCCGAGTGTGCCCGGGTGTGCAAGAGTGTGCCCGGGTGTGCCCGGGTGTGCAAGAGTGTGCCCCAGTGTGCACAGGTGTGCAAGAGTGTGCCCGGGTGTGCAAGAGTGTGCCCCAGTGTGCACAGGTGTGCAAGAGTGTGCACAGGTGTGCAAGAGTGTGCCCGGGTGTGCACAAGTGGGCTGGAAAAAGCCTCAGCAGCAAAGGCAGAATTAATGGCACGGGAACGCTTGTCTAGGTAAAATATATGGAATTTTAAAAAAAACTGTTCCTCTTGACCTGTGGCTCGTAACGAATTAAAGCTGCTCTGGAAGATGCCTCGTTTGTGTTTGGCTCCAGTGCTGGAGCTGGGGAGGACTGGGCTGGACTGGAGGGCTGAGGTGATGGCAAGGGGGGCTGTGTCAGGGACATCACTCCAGGCCTGCTGGGCCAGGCTTTCAGCAGGATTTGGAGGGAAAAGGGAGAATGAGGGTTTGCAAACCGACACAGGGATCGAAGGTTCTCTGTGTGCAGAGATCCCAGTGCCACCGCAGGGGACACCTGGGGACACAGCACAGGTGAAATCCCCTTGGTGCCTCATTCCCACCTGGCTGGGTGTCCCCAGGGGCCACCCCAAGTGGGGTATTTGTGAGAGCACAGCCCCTCTGAGGCAGCAGCAAGCATTTCTATCCTGATGCTCCTGGAGGGACTGAATTGTTTTAATGGAAGGGATGAGACTGAGCAAACCTCTACGAGCTGCTGAGAACCAGACACAAATCACAGGATCATTTAGGCTGGAAGAGACCTTTCAGATAGAACCTGTGGCCCTGGCCCATGTCTCCTCATTCCCTGGCCTGCAGCAGTGTTTTCCCCCTGTTTCTTCCACGGAAGGTTCCCGTTAGCAATCCTGCCCAGCCAGGTCCTGTGGTCAGGGGGAAAACCCGTGGATTAAACAGTGTTCCTGGCAGGATAAGTGGGAGGGCCCAGTTATGCCTTTGGGAAAGCTGCTGGAGCTTTATCCTCACCAGGCAAACCTCACTGAAGCTGAACTGAGCCAAATCTTCAGCAGCAGCACAGGAAGAGCCCACAGAAATCCCCAGGAACGAATGAATTCATCAGCCACACATCAGGACCCAATCTCAGGAATTCTGTCCACATTCTAACCTCTGCTTTCAGTTTCTTGACTCTTCTGCATGAATCACCCGAGTGCTGAGTCTGGTCTCAGATTTCACTGCAGATTTCCTTCTTGCCCTTTGCCAGGCTCTCTTCAGGCTCTTCCAGGCCCTGGAAAGCCGCCCTGGGGATGCATTGGGCTGGATCAGCTCTCACCTCTGGGTTCAGGCTTCATTCGGAGCTGAAAGTGGGGCAGGAGCAGGGGGTGGGTGCCTTTTTGGGCTTCTGAGGTGCTGAGAAGTGAGGAGCTGGGTCGGGGTTTGTTCCCACTGGGCACCCACAGATTCTCAGTTTTAATCATGGTTTTGTTGGCTTCTCCCCCTTTATCCTCACTTCTCCAGAGTCAGTCAGGGTTTTACTCTGGACTTTCAGGATTTCAGCCTTTCCCAGGAAGTAAAGCTCCAGTCCAAGCACCACGAGTGCCCCAGTGCAGCTTTGCCACTTAGAAACCCTCCCTCCCCTGAATGCTCCGGAAGGAACAAGGCTGCTCAGGCAGCAGCGAGGCTGCCAGGGAAGGAGGGGATCTCAAGTGCACTTTACTGAGCTAAAAATAAGTGTATTAAAGGAAAACAAAGTCCACATCCCACAAAGCTGCGAGAGGATAACGGCAAAGAGACGAAGCCACAACAAACCAGGAGAAAGTCCCTTTTCCCAGACTTTGTGCTGAAACCACGGCAGGGTTGAGGTTCTGCTGCTGAGAAAGAAAAGGCAGTTGGGAACCAAATGATATCCTCAGGAAAGCCTCGAGTGCAGCAGAGCTCACATTAACAATCAGAATTAAAGAAAGGCTCCATCATATGAGCCTTACTCATGGTTCTGCTGGGTTCTTACACAATTAAACTCTGAGCTCGGGGCTGCTCCTCTGGGCTGTTCCCAACCAAAGCTGTCCCACTCTGGCCCTGCGAGGCTCAGCTAAAATTAACCATGTTGGCTGGGCAAGAATTGCACAACCCAGCCACAAATTAGCAGATCCAGTGCGTGATGCTTGACATTGTCCCAAAGTCCTTAGTTCCCACTGAAAAATAAAGCTGGTCTGGAGACCAGGACTTGGCAGGAGAAGGGAGAGCTCAGAATAGACCGTGGCTGCCTGCTCTGGGTACGGAGAGTGCTGGCTAAATGGTTTAATTAGCTCGTGTTAATGAACAGTGAGTTTTGAACACGCTCTCCTCCAGATTTCTATCTTGCCAAATGTTAAGATAACACTGAACTTCGGATGGCTGAACTTTTCCTAAACCCCAAACAGTTGGAAGCTCCACGGTAGCAGCAATCCCAAGGTTCAGTCCTCGACGTTCCTTCCCTCCCCATCAGGGCAAGTTGTTCTCAGGGACACACAGGCTGGAAAACCATGGGAGCAATCCTCGCTCCAAGGGCCAGGATTGCCTTTTCCACTGTGCTCAGCTACAAAGACCCCTAATGCAGCCCCATTTCGGGCTCAAACTGCTTCCAAAATCAAACTTGACATGGAGATGAGCCAGACTGGTTGGATAGCTGAAAACTGTCCAAAATACCTGAGGACAGCCATGAAAGGAAAGTTGAGATTTATTTCAGAGAGGGCAACACCCATTGCCTGGCAGTGCCTGCCCAGCCACCTCTGCTTCCAGCAGAAATAAGGGAGGACAAATCCCTTCCCAACTGTTTTTTACTGAAGCCCATCCTCACTTAAAATGGGAGGAAAAATAAAATGTTTTTTTTCCAAACTGAGCAATCTGCACTTTTATTTGTCTCTTTCTAAGAGCATCGTTTGTAACCTCTGGCTGTGGGTCACAGGGAAGGCAGGGGGAGAAGGGCTCTTCTCCCTGAGTCTTTGGCTTAAGAAAACCAGGAAAGCTGCTGAGAAAGTGATGCCAAACATCAACCATTCCAAGGGTAACTTTGAAGCCATTCCCTTCGTCTGCTACACTGCTGGTTTGATTTCTCCACTGTCCATCTGTGCTCAAAAAAACACCTGGAAAATGTTCTCCAGGGAAGCATCCGCGCCAGAGGAGGACCTGTGCTGCAGCCAGAGAAATCAATACCAAAAATAAACACCACTGGAAGTGTTTTTGAGAGGAGACAACAACTCCATTTCATTTCTCTGTCCCTGTTCTCTCTCTGGCTGTGATCTCTGACAAAAGATTGATGAGGAGGGTTCTGACAATAAAATAATTCTGGGGAGTTGGGCTGCTCCCTGTTCCTGGGTTCTGACTGACCCTGAAATGCTTGTTATTAATGGGGGGGATAAAGATGGGCCCTTTTCTTCTCCAGAGTGCTGGAAGTGCAGAAAATTTGTATTTTTGTTGCATCCCAAATTCAGCAGAACAGGGAAGAATCTGAGTTTTGCTTTCAGGCAATGTTTGCTGTATCAGTATTTCCATTTATTTGTGCAAGTGGCTTCCCTGCTTCTGCTTTGTACTGGCAGTTCATAAAAAGCAGATAAGAGAAACTGCTTTTAGTGTCTGCAGACTAATTTTGTGAAATCAATTAACACGTTAATGAATTAAAGAGTGTTACCATTTTCACATTTCTTCTCCTTGATAATGCCAAACAGTGGGATTGGAGGGCAAAGATTTTCACGGTTTGTTATTGCTGGGAGCTTTGCTAATTATTTTTCCCAGCATTTCTGTCCCAGGAAATGCCATCAAACCGTGGTGAGGAGGGAAAGCACCAAGCAGGGCTTATTCCCCACGTGAAAAACACGTGCAAAAATCCAGGGAAAAGGCATTCCAGATGGAAATCAATAAACCAAAGCGCTTCTGGGCCTTCTTCCTGCCCAAAATGTGGAAGCAGGGATGTGCCTGGAGAAAGCAGCCGAGGAGCAGGAGGGGAGGAGAGGAAAATATCTCCCAATACATCACTGCCATGATGGTGAACCCTCCACTGAGTCAGGCAGAGGTGGAAAGGGAGAAGGGAGCTCAGCACAGGGAGGGCTGAGGAATTCCTGACCCAAACCCAGCTCTTCCACCTGCTCGGTTTTCTAATGACAAAGCTGCAAAATACCTGGTGAATCCGATTTCCCTCCACTTTCCACTGACCCCACGGCCTCTCTCCAGGTATTTCCCTGTGTGGGGCGAGCAGGGAACCGAACTCACACACAAAATTATTTCTTTGTGGTTCTTACAGACCTGGGGGCTTGAGGTGCCTGAGGGAGAGGGGGAATTCATCTTCCCATATTTGCTATTTTAAATAAATAAATAAGAACTATTTCAGTGCTTAGAAGAGAGTTGTTTCCATCCTGATACCCTGATCAAACACATCCAGCCGAGCATCCACAAATGTAACTCGGCTGGAAGTAAGATGCAAAGAATCCAGAGGGATTTCACGGTGCAGCATCATTTTCCTTTCAGTGGACACACACATCACTCCCATCACACAGGGAGAGGGATATTCCTCTCCAGGGCTTTGAGGGAGATGATTCCAAGGGTCAGTGGCCAAGGATAAACACCTTTACAGCAACACCAGCACACCTTTGTCCACCCCAGGGTGAGGATCAGAGCATGCATGAGCACAGAAGTGTCTGAATTCCCTTTTCCATCCAGGCATTCCCCTTTTGCCAAGTGCCAGAGGGAGCCAGGAGCTGATCTGGGAGAGGTGGGAGGTGGAGCAGAAAAATGTGTGGGCTGAGTGGAGTTCAGGGGTGTTTCATTCCTTCATCTCTGACTGGGACTCTCCTGGTTTCGGTCCCACTGCTCTGAAATGGTTTGGGAGCTGGGAATGGGGGAGATGAGACTTCCAAGAGCTGCTTCCTAAAAGATGCTGGCTCGGAAGAACTGCCACGGGGGAATTTGGATTGAAAAATCTGTGTGACATCATAGCTTTCACTCCAAATAAGAAGAAACCCAAACCCCCCAGGTTATTGTTGGTGAGCAGGCACACACCTGGTCTAAAATGCTTCCCAGAGCTCTGGAAATGGGACACTGATGGGATCATAGTCTCAGAAGTCTCAGGAGCTTTTGTTCAATACCAGAAACAAGCATGAACAGAGACCTGCAAGTGCAGCCCCACTTTCTACAGCAGCATTGAGAAATGTCAGGGAATGATCCTGGACCAGCACTTGGCTCCTCATGGCTCTGTCACCGGGGTGAGGAAAGCCAAAAACCAGAGGTGCAGACCTTGTCCCGTCAGTGCTGATACTGCTGCTGGCAGGAGCAATGACAGGATCTCTGCAGATCTGTCTTCAAAAGAAAACACCTACTTTTATTTTTGAAAATAGCCTTGGAGTCAAAGCTTTCTGCCCTGCAGAGGACACATCTAAGGAGCCCTGGATTCTCCAAGCAGAGCAGGAGATCCCTTTGCAGTGGATCTTTTGGCACCTGTCCCGTTTGCCCGGCAATCCCTCTTGCTTTGTCCCTCACTTGCAGCGCACAGCGGCAGGTGGGGGCACTGCTAAGTAATGCAAATTATCCGTGCCTCTCTCTGTTAACCCCCACCTCTGGCTCATGAACTCGTTGTCTCTCGCAGTAGTACCTCAAGGCAGGAAGGGATTTTCGGTGCAGCGCTCGCAGGGCTTCAGGAAGTCGGGCCCCATCTGCATCCCCGGGTGTGAGGCATCAGCAGGGGCAGGGCAGATCCTGGACGCAGCTCGCAGCGCGGGCAGCCAGGGCTCACATTATGCAAACAGCTCTGATTAGCACCGAAGCCAAGGCCTTCTGCAATCAGGCCAGCTTATGGCTTTAGGCTTCCCACTTGAAATGAAGTTAAAAATAGTTGGCCTTTGTTTTACTGAAAGCTCGGGCAGTGCTGACCTTTTGCGTCTGTGAAGCCTCTCCCGTAACGCGCCCCTTAACATTTAGAGGATGCGCTCGACTCCAGCGAGCTGCTCCCTCTGCTCTCCCCACTCTGGCTCTTTTAGCTCGTGCTGTTTTCCTTAGGACCAGCCCTGCTGTGGAGCACCAGGAGTTCAGACAGATTTGGAGATATCAAACCATGCAGCCAGCGGGGAAATCCTCCTCTGGCACTCCAGGTCTGGGCATGGCACCCCCGTGCTGCCCCTGTGCTGCTCTGCACACCTCAAGCTGAATTTGGCTCCCAATTTCTTCTTAGAAACTCGACTTTCCTCTCTCTGCAATGCAGAATTCCTGTGCATCCTTGTAGCTCCCTGGGGGATAAGCTGAGGCTCACACGCTCAGTTACTCAGCCAGCACCCATACCTCAACCTCCCCACTGGGAACTTTCAGGCTTTAAGGGGTGAGCTGCCATGTAGAGAATATTCCTTTATACAGGCTGGGAATATTTAAGGTTTGGCCAAAGACTGCTGCTCTTCCCAAGGAGCTTTGCAGCACAGCAGATTCCATAAGGAAAACCCAAACTTTTGGTGGCAGCACCAAAACCAGGTGAGTTATCCCATGGAGGCAGGCAGGAAAAGCCTCACACTTTGCAGGGAGCCACTGAGGAGTCTGATAGAGAACATGGACGTGGACAGGAAGAAGTTGAACCAAAATCTAACAATCTGCTCTTTTAACTGGCCACAGTAAGTGAAATTCAAAATACAAAGGCACAGCCCAGATGCTGCAGACAGCAGTAGACGCCTTAATTTTGTCACTTTAAAATGTGTCCATGGGAAGCATTTCCTCACAGAACCCAAGTGAGAGAAGCATTTATGAGAGCAAAAAATGCAAGTCATCTTCAATACACCCACCTACAATTTCCCACCAGGCTGGATCTTCTCCAGGCTGTAGGGAGCAGCGGGGACTGGGACACGTGGAGGCTTCATGTCCCAATCCATGGCTGAAGGTGGTCCTGCTTTGAGCAGCAGGACACACAAGTGAAGCTTCAGAGGCCATTCCGACCTGGCAGCACTCAGTCACCTGGGGAGGCTCCCAGAAATTCCATCATTTGCTATTTCAGAATGCTGTGCTTGCCCCGTGTTCTTCGGACTTTCCTGCTCTGCCCTAATGGTCACACCAAGAATTCTGGAACGCTGTTTCCAAGCAGTTTGTCTGCTTCTCCTGCCCTCGGTGGGAGGAGGTGTTCCCACCATCGGAGAGAGATGGAAGGGCTGCACCCCTCTTCTTTGGAGATGTCATAACTGAGGGTCTGGGAAATGAGGGACGCAGCCCCAGAGCCAGGCTTGGAAAGGCTGCACCCCTGTCCTTCAGAGATGCTGAAATCAAGTGCCTGGAAACGAGTGATGGAGCCCCAGAGCCAAGGCTCCTGACAGAGCAGCTGAACCCCCCTGTCCCTTCCAGCCCTGCAGCTCCTCCAGTGTCCCCAGGTGCCCAGGGCAGGTCTCAGCTCTGGGTCTGGGACACAAATAAAGACTTGAGGGAAGGATCCTCCCCAGCAGTGCAGTGCAGGGCTGGGATGGAGACTTCCCACGCTGAGCCCACACAACATCCTGAGCTGCGGGACCTGTGAGTCAGAGGAAGTGGGAATGACTGGGAGAAGGATTAGGAGTGGCTGCAAATGAAGTGAAATTTGCTGAAGACCACTGAGTTTCCCCGAGCCATCTTATGTGGGATCAATTGTGCTGCAGAGCGGTTCGCACAATTTTTATTGCAGGTCAGAGCCAAACAATTCTGTGTTATTAAATGATTTTTTAAAAAATCCCCATATCCTGTCCTTGAATGGGATTCTGACAACAGCAGTGGTGGAAATACATCAGCCATTTAAGATAATTCCTTTCAAAGAAACAAGAGTCACTCCAGTTTCTGAAACAAGTGCCTGAATAATTTTCTGTGGAAGAAAACAGACATTGATTATTTACTGTCATTGATGCAGAAAAATGTCCTCAGTTACTCCTGATGCATGTCAGGCATCAGACAGCACAGGATGGATCTCAAGAGCAGCTCTAGCAGAACTTCTCTGAAGAAAGATCTTCCATTTTTTCCACTCTTAAGTGCTGAGAAAACAAAACCCGGCAGTGTATCCACTAGAGAAAACAAGCAGAACATAATACAGGGAAAAGACACTCGATGATGAAAACAGAGGATGCTGAATTAATTCTGCAATGTACCAGTGCTGTTTTCCAGGAATCAGGGACAGCTCAAGAGACACTCATTATTAGGACAAAGGTTAATGCATTGCAAAGAATTTGCTCACTTTTCCTTCAGCACAAAGAACAGTTAGGGATGTGGCTGAAAGGATTTGTGGCCAGTGATGCCCTGAACCGTGGAAGTGGCCAAGTGCTTCCCAAAAGTGTCTGGCAGTGCTGGAAGAGGAGCAATGTGTGATCCCATGGGATCCCTGAGCATGGGAATTGCAGGGATCTGCCTTTCCAAGCCTGGCTCTGGGGCTGCGTCCCTCATTTCCCAGACCCTCGGTTATGACATCTCCAAAGGACAGGGGTGCAGCCCTTCCATCTCCCTCTGATGGTGGGAACACCTCCTCCCACCGAGGGCAGGAGAAGCAGACAAACTGCTTATGAGTGTTTATACATGATCCACTCTGCACTTTATATAGAGCAACAGATTGAATTTTTGTTTCACCATTTTCTACTTTTTTTTTTTTTTTAAATATTTCCCTCTTATGTGAATTAGCTTAAAATACAACTCAGACTCATAGCAGGTCTTCTCATTTTCACCATGGCCTCACCTTCCCTCTCCATTTTCTCGGCAGAACAGGAACAAAGCTGTCCTGAGAGCTGTGGCAGAGGCTGGATTGTTTTGCTCCGAGTGGGGATGACAGTCATTCCACTTGGCATCAGCAGAGATGGCTTTGCACATCTCACTGCTCTGCTTCTCCAGAGGGGTAGCCATGGTGACAGCTGCATGGCAATGGTCATTCCGGGCCACGGCTGCAATTCCCTCGCTCCAAACCACCACAGCTCTCCCATGCCAGCAGCACCTCCCTTGGCTTTGCTGTTTTAGGATACCCAGGGCAAAGGAAAGAAAGGATTTGGGGTTTTGTTTCCTTGGCCTGTGCTCTGATCCAGCCCTGGGAAGCAGCACCGTGCAGCATTTCTCAGCATCAACTGTTCCTTTCCAAAAAGCTCAGAAAACAAAGATGGGCCAAGCTGTGGGTTTGCCCCTGAGCTGTGCAGAAGGGGCTGGAAGCAGCAGCCGGGTTCAGCTCTGCTGCTGAGCTCCCTGTGGGGATCCTGACCTGTCTGCATTGAGCAGAGGGCACAGCTTTTCCAACCCTCTTCCGTTTGCACATCTTGACTCTGGAAGTTCTCTGGAAAACAGGCCTGGCCAGTGAGTCACGCCACTAATTCTCCTCCTCAGCCTCTAAACACATCCATTAATCTGAGAGCTGTAGGTTCTGTGCTGAACTCACCCCACCCCATCTTCACTAAAGGAGATTTCTTGGAAAAATTCTCCACCACGTCACCATGGTTGGTTCTGCAATTTCCAGCATATAAGCACAATAAAAATAGATGGTCCAGGCCAGTTCAACCCACAGAGCACTACACTCTAATATCTGTTAACAATTCCATGTCTTTTCCTAGCAGGGATTCAAGAAACTTCCTTGAACACAGTAAACAACCTAAAGCCCAAACTGAGCAGCTCCTAAAGCTAAACCCTCTGCTCTGCAGGGCCAGCAGCACAGGTTTTTTTACACAGACACAGCTGAGCCATTTCTCAACAGTTTTTGCATAAATCTGATTTTGTCTACTGGAGGAAACTACAAAAAAAAAGGAGGAAAGCAAGACAAACAGCAGGACAGCAAGTGCAGTGTAGCTGAAGAGCTCAGCACACACCCTCCAGTGGGGTCTTGAGCAAACTGCCCCAGCACAGAGGTGACCACGAGTCTCAAATCTTTTAAGTTGTGCAGAAAAACGTGGCAGAGCCCAGACAAAACCACCTACAGCAAGTTAGTAAAACCCTCAGGGAAGGATGAATGCAGGTGCCTTCCACCCTGTGCTGCCAGTGAGGAGGGGGCTCAGCAAGCAGAGCCTTGGGCCCTCGAGGAATTGCACAACCATTTGCACGTGCACAGCTCCCTCAGTCCTTTATCGGAACAGGCGGGAGGGATGTGGCCCTCAGGAGAACAACCAGAACCCCGTGTCTGCTCACAACCAGCGCAGGAAAACAGCCAAAGGTTCTGGAAGCCATTCCTGCAGGAACTGCACCATTCCTGCAGCAGCCTGGCCTGTGGCAGGGCAGAGAGAACCACCAACACTGGAGCTGTTTGGGTTTAACCCAGCCGGGGCTTGTGGCCGCCCCACTGCTCACACACATCCCCCAGTCCATCACCCCCCAAGGGGCAGCCCGCAGCTGTTCTGGAGGTGAGGCTTGGAAGGGGAGCCCTCAGTGCCCCAGGATGGCCATGGTGCCTCTCACAGGCCTCCAAACCAATGTCCCCCAGCCCACAAATCTCCTTCACGGTGTCTGGTCTGACACGGAGCAGATCCCAGCCCTTCCTGCTGCTGGGGCAGCTCCTACAGCACCCCCCGGCCCGGCTCCTTCTCCAAATCCTCCCTTCAGGTGTGGAATTCAAGCTAAGATTGTCAAACACTTTTGTTTTCTGCAGCTCAAAGGAGAATTTCTTTCCTAAAGCAGTGCAGAACTGCACCCCAAGTGCTCGTTATTTGTAGACTTTTGAATCGAACTCCGCAGCCTGCAATGTTCAGCATCTAAATCGAGGCACAGGGAGCGAGGATTGAGAGAACCCCTGTGGAGACACACAGCCCCTGACATTTCCAGGCGCTGGGAATGGAGCTGGCATTCCATGTGGAGCCCTGAATAAGAACAGGAAACCTCCTGAGCTGCCCTGTCTCCGTTTCAAGTGGAGTTTATCCCCTAAAATCTGGCTGTGAATGGAGGAGGCAGCAGCATGGAGATCCAGCAGTGGGGCTCTTCAGGAGCCACAGAAGGTCTAATCTGGGATCATTGGAATTTAAATGGATGTTTGTGCCTGTCAGTGTGATCCACGCTGAAAGAGGAGGAATGGGAGCAAATCTAAGCAAAATTGTAGAGCTGAGCCCAGATAAAACATAGAGGGTCAAGATGTATTTGCAGGAAGCAAAAATAGATACCAGAGGCTGAAGCATGTCTGCTAAAATGATATTGTTTTTTCTGATAGGAAACTTCCTTCAACAAAATGCTGGCTGAGATTTTTGGGGTCTTTTTTTTTACTTCAAATACTGCTCATTTCACACAGATATGGATATCTTAAAAAAAAAGATTTTCAATCTAAGCTGGACATCTCCAGTGGCAAAGCGAAGTTCTAAGCTAAGAGGCAGTTCCCAACCACCCCCTCTAAATGTCACTTCAGCTTTCTGTATCCTCTGCTTTTAAAATTAGAACTGGGCATGTAGTACATCAAATATCTGCCCCAGTGAGGTCAATTAATATTTGTACACTTTCCTTTTCAATTAATTTCTGCCCAGTGCTGGAGAGGACGAGGAGATGAGCAGAAATTAGAGGGCGTTTGAAGTGAAGTCTGAGCTCAGAATTGTGTGTATTTGCACTCAGTCAGAGAATAGAAATATTCATGGGTGACCTAAGCCTCCCCTCAAGATTAGCCACTGCAGCAGAAAATCTAAATATAGAACTTAGCAAGGAAAGACTGAGAATTACTCATAAAACTTATCTGATGGATACCTGGTACCTCCCAGGAAAGAATAGGAGTGTTGCAGAAAACTGGAAGCTGTTTAGAAGCTGCTCAGAAAACTTTTGTGAGCAGAAATAAAGAGGGAAAATCAGTGAGCAAATTACTCCTTTGACTGAGATTGCATTGTTTGAATCCCTGCAAAACTGAAGCCAGGTTTTAAGGAAATGTTAATTGTGGCCAATTTTGTAGCTTTGCTTTGCAGCTTGCTCAGAAATTAAATGTCACCATGTCCCTGCATGTGCTTTCTGAGAAGTGAAGCTCTCTCGAAGTCTTTTAAATTCCTAATCTTAGTGAGCTTAAATGTTGTTCCTTGAAGTGAAGGAATAATTTAATGAAATACAGTGGATTTCCGCGTGGCACATCAAAAATGTCCATTTCATCAATCTTTTATCTCAGCAATTCCCCGTTCCCCTGTGGCTTGAAATGCAGTGACCATGGACTGGTGGAGCTGAGATCCTTAGGGCAGCACAGTGAGCTCATTATCCTGGATTCCAGGAGAGCAGATTTGGCCCCTTAGGGATCTGCTGGGACAATCCCATGGGATAAAGCCCTGGAGGGAAGAGGGGCCTGGCTAATATTCAAGGATCAGCTTCTCCAAGCTCAGCAGCCACAAATCCCAGCTCCAGCCACACCCAGAAGGCAAAGGCAGGGACTGGGGAAAGGAGGGAGAAGCTCAGGTTGGAACATCCAGGGAACCTGGAGGCCACAGATCCGTGGGGCTGATGAGATGCAGCCATGGCTCTGGAGGGAACTGGTGGAGGAAGTGGCCAAGCCACTTCCCCTCATATCCAAGAAGCTGTGGCAATCCAGTGAAGTCAAAGTGGAGAAAATCATTGATGAATGTCATGAAAAAACTACAAAGCTGCGTCGAGGCTTCTGGTGCTGTCTGAGTGTGTTACCAGTGGAAATTTGACCACGTTGTCAGCCCTTAACCCTCGGGATTTCCAGCCTCTGTTGGTGGCTCTGACCGAGGGAGGAGATGCTGCTGGGGAGGGCGGTGCTGCCAGGGCATCAAAGAGCAGTCCCACGTCAGGGGCAGGGTGGTGATGACCTTTCTGTTCCTATTTAAGACCTTTCTGTTCCTATTTAAGACCTTTCTGTTCCTATTTAAGAGCTCAGGAAACTCTTTTATAGCTGAGCTGTCCCCCCGCTCCCTGCCCGGTTATCCCTGCAGTGCCAGGCGCCCGCAGAGCCGGCAGCCTGCCCTTCCCACCTGCCCACGGATCCTCCATGGATCATCTGTAAAACATTTCATGCATTTCTCGGGCGAGTCCCCACCCCGTCCCCGTTTCCTTCCGAGCCCCGCCGGAGCCGTGCTGGCAGCCCCTGAAGGAAACTGGCAGCGTCACAATGGAGCTTTATCAGCCCCGGACTGGAGATATTTCCCTTTAACGTGACCTGCAGGCAGTTCCCACACCACGCTGCTCAGGACCTCCCTCTCCTTCCCCAAGGCAATCCTGAGGTGTTTTGGGTGTCTATCAGACACCCAAAAGGGGCATTTTCCCTGACAAGCCAGAGCTGAGTGTAAGGCACAAGCCTAGCAAAAAAATCTCTGTCCTGGGACTTATCCAGCCATGAGGAACAGGGGAAATGTTGGGTGGTGAAACAAAGGTGAGCTAAATTCATCCCTAGATCTTCAATTCATCCCTGGATCTTCAATTCATCCCTAGATCTTAAATACACCCCTAGAACTTCAATTCATCCCTAGATCTTCAATTCATCCCTAGATCTTAAATACACCCCTGGATCTTCAATTCATCCCTANGGAAGAGGGGCCTGGCTAATATTCAAGGATCAGCTTCTCCAAGCTCAGCAGCCACAAATCCCAGCTCCAGCCACACCCAGAAGGCAAAGGCAGGGACTGGGGAAAGGAGGGAGAAGCTCAGGTTGGAACATCCAGGGAACCTGGAGGCCACAGATCCGTGGGGCTGATGAGATGCAGCCATGGCTCTGGAGGGAACTGGTGGAGGAAGTGGCCAAGCCACTTCCCCTCATATCCAAGAAGCTGTGGCAATCCAGTGAAGTCAAAGTGGAGAAAATCATTGATGAATGTCATGAAAAAACTACAAAGCTGCGTCGAGGCTTCTGGTGCTGTCTGAGTGTGTTACCAGTGGAAATTTGACCACGTTGTCAGCCCTTAACCCTCGGGATTTCCAGCCTCTGTTGGTGGCTCTGACCGAGGGAGGAGATGCTGCTGGGGAGGGCGGTGCTGCCAGGGCATCAAAGAGCAGTCCCACGTCAGGGGCAGGGTGGTGATGACCTTTCTGTTCCTATTTAAGACCTTTCTGTTCCTATTTAAGACCTTTCTGTTCCTATTTAAGAGCTCAGGAAACTCTTTTATAGCTGAGCTGTCCCCCCGCTCCCTGCCCGGTTATCCCTGCAGTGCCAGGCGCCCGCAGAGCCGGCAGCCTGCCCTTCCCACCTGCCCACGGATCCTCCATGGATCATCTGTAAAACATTTCATGCATTTCTCGGGCGAGTCCCCACCCCGTCCCCGTTTCCTTCCGAGCCCCGCCGGAGCCGTGCTGGCAGCCCCTGAAGGAAACTGGCAGCGTCACAATGGAGCTTTATCAGCCCCGGACTGGAGATATTTCCCTTTAACGTGACCTGCAGGCAGTTCCCACACCACGCTGCTCAGGACCTCCCTCTCCTTCCCCAAGGCAATCCTGAGGTGTTTTGGGTGTCTATCAGACACCCAAAAGGGGCATTTTCCCTGACAAGCCAGAGCTGAGTGTAAGGCACAAGCCTAGCAAAAAAATCTCTGTCCTGGGACTTATCCAGCCATGAGGAACAGGGGAAATGTTGGGTGGTGAAACAAAGGTGAGCTAAATTCATCCCTAGATCTTCAATTCATCCCTAGATCTTCAATTCATCCCTAGATCTTAAATACACCCCTGGATCTTCAATTCATCCCTAGATCCTAAATCCATGCCCAGAGCCTGTGCACAGGGGTGCTGGCAGCGCTTTGCTGGCAGCTCTTGGCTGCAGCCACATCCCCCACATGGAATGCCAGGTCCATCCCACATCGCTGCCAGGAAAAGGAGCACCAAGGCTGGAGAAGGCCCACACCAGGCTCCTGTTTCTATCCTCACCCTCCTCTCTGAGATTTGAGCACTCAAATCTCAGCACAAATGCAGTTTTCCCCTGTGAAAGCAGCACGGACATGGCAATTTATTCCCAGCTCATTCTTCAGCTCATTTTCTCCACTTTTAAATGAAACCCGTGGTCCTTGAGCACCCAATTCCCCCAGCCAAGGCTGGCCCTGGTGGGCAGGGATGCTCTGGTAACAGAGGCACAGGGGTGGAAATTACCACACAAGTGGGAACAGTTCTCATCATTTTAATAATCTACGAGCAGAGGTAGAGATATTCCTAAACTATGATTTTATCATGATGGCATTGGTAGCAGAGATGTGTTTTACCTGAGGCTAGACAGCAGAGAAGGGAAGAGATTGTGTTTCCTTGACTACCTTTCATCTGCCTTAAAAAATATAATTTTCCTTTGTTAGCTGGTGTCTTTGGTTATTGCAAGTGAAATAACACATCCTGAAGCCACTCATGTTGGTGGCCTTCCACCTTCTCTCTCTTCTCTCCACACAATTCCTGGTTCCCTCCTCCTCTCCATGCTCCTCTCCCCACATCTCCCTCCACACTTTGAACCAGGAAAAAAATTTCTTGGTTATTCACAAAAAGGAAGGAGAAAATATTTAATAAACAGGTGATGTGCAGGGATGGATTTTGACTAATTGCCAAATGTTTATAAAAGCAATGGCTGTATTTCAGCTGGAGCTGGGCTGGGCCTGAGGGGAGGTTGAGGCCTCCAGGCCTGAGCTCCCTCCCAGCCTAAATTGCTGCTCATTGATCATCTCACCCCAAAAATCCCCTCTGTCTCCTCTGTCTCACCCCTGGGAACAAGAAAAGCATGGAAGAAGCAACAAGCTCTGTGTTGTTGACACATATTGAGCTAATTCAAATTCAATAATTTTGTCCAGATTGGATTTAAATAGATCATCTATATTTTTTTTTTGCTGCTGTTTGAGATGCAGTCGTTTTAAATAAACATTGTTATTGCCCTTAAGTGATCATTATCTGGCCCAAAGCAAAGCTCCAGAGGAGTGCAGGGGGCATTTAGGGAGTGAAAATCGGGAAATGAACCCATCCCGAGCTGCTGGGCAGGCCCTGATCCAGCCCCTGGCCCAGCCCAGCCGTGCTGGCACCACAGCAAGGACAGCAGGCAAACTGTCACCAGGGAAAGAATCCTCATTTTTGTCCTTCAGCCCGCAGGAAGACAAGCTGCAGGTTCACTGAAAATTACTTTTCAGACAGTCAGGCCCTTCAGTGTCAAAATTCCTAATGTTTAGTCTACTTGGAGTGGGGGAAGCAAACACGGGGTTTTGTCTGTGCTCTGTTAATCCCAGGCACTCTTCTTCTCTCCTGGCAATCTTGGGAAAATCAATTTCTGTCTGGAAAGAACATTCCTGCAGCTGCTCTCGGCTCCTGCCGTATTTCAGGTGAATCAGAAGGGACTGTCCATGTTTTCCACCGGCCGTGCTGGCTCTTCCAGCCCTGTGCCCCTCGTGGGCCCGGCTCAAACAGGAATGTTCCAGTCCATTGCTTAAACATCTCCTTGATCCCTCCAGGGACTCCCTCACCCTCTTCATTTCTGGAGACCCTGCACTAAGAGATGCTCAAGAGCAAAGTTCCTCCCCGTGAGTTCCGCACTCAGGGTGTGATGAGCCATGAAAAGGAGCAGAAATGGAGAGGAGGAACCCCTAGGAGCTGTGTTGGCCAGCCAGGTTTCATCGCTGGCTCTGCAGCTTCCTACAGGCATTTGACGGGGTAAATCCCCTGTGATTTGGTGTCTTGCAGCTCTGCCCCACACTCCCAGGGGCTGGGCTGGGCTGTTGGCAGCAGGGCCAAGGCTGCTTTGGGACTCCCTGACGCCTTTTGCAGTTGCTTCACCAGCTGGACACACGTGAGCCAGTCCCATTCTCTTCTAAAAGCCCCCTGAAATCCTCCCTCCAGTTTGTTGTAGAGATAACACTCAGCTTTGGGCTGCTGATCCTCTTTGGGATCGCTTTAATTGCAGTTTTCTGGCTGGCAGCCTCACTGCCAGTGATCACAGAGGAAGGAATGGTCAGAGAAGGAGGAAATTCATTCCTGTGGTGAGTACAGAGGCAATGGAGCCAAAAGTTTTAAGTCCTCCTCCAAATTGTGCTATAGATCCATTTCCTTTCTGCAGGGCAAACCATTTAACCTCTTTACCTGTTTGTCCTCATCTCCAAAATGAGGAAGGCAGAACTGACCCAGTTTTTATTATAAAGCCAAATGGTTTCAAAGCATTTTGAAGTCATTAAATAAAAGGCCTTGCAGAAGGACGATGCATTGCTCCTGCCACGCTGCCGTGGAACACGTAACAAGAGGTAAAATAGGAAATCAAGGGAAAGCTGAAATCCCTCCTGAAGCTTGTAAAGGTTCAGGCTCTGCCTTCAGATTCCAGTGTGAGAAGTGTCCTGAACATGCTACACATATTTAGGATGAAGAAGTAATCAAGCTGACAAAAAAGCAGCTGCCTGTCTCTCTGCTTGTAGAGGTTTTCACACCTTGGTAGCAGCTCCTGCCTTGGTGATAAACAGACACAGGCTCTGGGGGAGGTTTGGCTCCTCTCGTGAAGGCTGCCTCAGGTGAGGATCTGGCTCAAGGTTTTGCTCTGCTTTTTATTTTTCTTTTTCCTCGTACAGCTGAAGTTATTGCACCATAAAGCTGTTCAGGAGGGAAGGGTGGTGACAAAAAAGCAGTCTCAAGGTACATGGGGTGGAATTCAGCTCTTGGACATCAGAGCAGAGCTCACATGCACACCCTTTATGGGGTGCTTGGCTGCTCCATCGTTCCCAGCCTTGCTAAAAAAGGAACATTTAATTCTCCCCTTCAGCTTCAGCCACATCTGCCTGCACTTGTCTTAGAACAAGGCATTGCTCTTGCTGCTAGAAATTCATTTCGGGAGGTGTGGGTGCTATTAAGGTCAGGATCTGGATATGACACCTTGACTTGTGTGCACAAAACACCCTTGGAAGAGCTGGTAGAATTTCTAACTGGAGGAAGCTGGAAGAGCTGGTAGGAACTGGAGGAAGGTGAGAGAGGCAACCCCAAGATCCAGATTTTACCCTGAGTATGAAATGAAATTAAATGTTGTGCGATCAAATCAAGACCCTGAAATTCAAGATCAAGAGCCACACAGATATTCACTGCAAGCCCTGGGAAGAAGAGAGCACAGAGACTTGGTGAAGCTGCCCTGGAGGCATTTCACAGGGGGAAAAGCCGATCCTAAGATATGGAAAAAGAACACAACCTCTTCTGGATGCCCCAGACACAACCTGAGCACAATTTCCACACAGACACGAGCCCCACATCTCCCCCTCTGGTCTCTGTAGAGCTGACCTGGTGTTTCCCAGTGCATTTATTTCAGTGGGATTGACATTTTTAATACAGTTCATTGTTCTCCTGGTGGGATTCCCAGCGTTAAAGTGTTTATCGATCCTGGGGAAAACAACTGCCCATGACAGGGGAAAGAAAACTAAATACAACGTTGATGCTGCTCATCTAGGACCCTCCTGGAGGAATTGTGCCTATTCATTCTGTGAGCAGGGGGTGTGTTCTGTGTTAATGTCCTAGATCCAAGCCCAGGATTTCATTCTTTCACAAGGTGCTCCCTCCTCTCCCACTTCCCCTCTCCCATCATCAGACAGCATCTTGGGTAGTAAAATGTTTTATAGGATTCTCTTGTTTCTTCAGGGAGAGGAAGACAATCATGACTGTCTATCCAAGATTAAAAGCTTTTCCTGTGTATCCCTGTATTTAGCTCACTGGAGGCTGTTTTGTTTAGGCTTTGGGTTTTTTTCCAGGATGTTCTGTCTGCCTCCAGGGAATCTTGCAGACCATGGATCACGCAGCTTGGGTGCTCCGAAAGCTGACCTGGAGCCACTCGGTTCAAACCAAGGGAGTTGCTTTATCCGTTGCTGGAAGGATGTGGAATATATTTATAATCACAGCAGTATCTCCACCCTGTTCCCATCAGTAAACACGGCACACGGGGCAGCTCACCAAACAGGGCCTGCCAAAAAACAACCACGGCCAGGAGCAACCTCAAAACACGCTTGTCATGGGAATTTGGCCCAGGGCTGGGGGTCAGGGTCTGGTGCCACCCCTCTGTTACAAGTTCTGGAGAGCCTGTTGGAGGCAGGGCAGTGCTTGGAGCAGGATGGAGAAGGGGCTGGGGTGAGGGGATTCCAGCAGCACGGAGCAGAGCCCAGGTTAGGCTGCAGCCTTAGAGGATTTTTCTGCACAATCTTAAACCTATCTTCAAAATCCCTTTGATGGACAGCACTTCGGGGCTTTTTCAGCCCAAATGATTTTTAAATTGTTGGGATGAAGTGAGCCAAACACCTCAGATGACATTCCTGGGCAGCTGGAAATTTGGCTTCTTCCAGTTGGTGTCAAAGCCTAATATTTATTTAAAGCCAGGCTTCATAGTGCTCGTTATGATATTTAAATATTTTCTTGCAGTCTCAGGGAAGCTGCCAACTCATCTTAGCCAAACGTGACTCCTGCAGCCTGAAAGGATTGCCTGCTCACATGGAGCCCTTTTCTGGGGGACAGAATTAGGAGCACACTGAGTGATTTACACACTGCAGAGACAGCCAAGGCTGAGGAGCTGCTCAGGGCAGCAAGTGCTAACAGGATTATCAATTCCAAAGCCAAAATCAGGCATCAAGGGAACAGCAGTGGCTTCATCACCCCTGTGGGAGCTGAGGCCAGGCCTGGCTGAGACACACAGGACACCCACCAAACAAACAAAAAGGATATACTGTAGAAATATCATGGAAACACAAGACAAAAGTATATAAAAATACGAAATATTAAATAGATAAAGTCCATCCCATGGCCTCGAGAGATGTTGTGCAGTTTTGCAGGCCCAGTCCCATGGCTGGTGCAGTACTAAAGGGTCTCAGTCCACCTCCAGACCCTGCACAGAGGACATGCTTTGGAGAAGTCCCTCTTGCAACCAGGAGACAGAGCACTGTGCACAGCAGCCCAAAACCTCATTGTGGGGAAGGCCAGAACGTCTGCGGCTGCTGTCCCAGCCTGAGGAATTCAGTGTTTATTCCGTTTCCTCCTTCCACGTCAGTGATAAAGTTCTGGTACATTTTGGAAGGAAAAGTAATCCCATTTCCCAGCTCTTGCTGCTTGCAAGCAACACACAGACACACGGACACACAAAAGCTGGAATCTAGCTCAAAACAAACCCAAAAACCTGACATCAGCACCTGGCACATCCAGGTAATTCCAAGAGCCAGAATCACCAACCCCTGGAGACAGCTCAGCTCTCACGCTGGTGTGAGCTCCCCACACAAATGTGGGAGACTCCAGGTCTGGAACACAATCCCAGCCCTGTCCTTCCCCTCATGCTGCTGGGAAGCCTCACAGCAGCTCCTGTGATGCTGCACATTTTTCCAGCTCCTGCTGAAGCCATCCTAATGTGGAAGTTGGAGCTGCAGCCACCTGCCATCGCTGTGCAAAGGAAAGGAAAGGAAAGAAGCATCTTTACGCCCAGCTAATCCATGGAACAATGTTATCCCCAAATCTCATCCCAGTCAGGAGCTTGGCAGGGCTGTTCACACCAGGGGAGGGCCCAGGGCTGCACAGAACTCCATAAAAACCTGGGAATGTTCTGCCCCAAGGTGTCCATCACTGCACATTTGCCTCAGGGAGCAGATGCACCAACAAAGCAGAACACTGGGTTTGGTCCTGATCTCAGCTATGGCAGGAATTCCTTTGTTTCTGTGTCTCCACAAGGATGGCCCTGTGTGTCACTGGAAGAATATCTGGTTTATTTATTTCCCATCTTTTCATCCCCACTCTCCATTTTTATAGATCTATTGGCATAGGAGCTGGATACTTCAGCAAATGAGGTTAACCTCTGACCATAAATTACTGCTCCCTCAGGAGGAAGTGGCCATAAAAAAGGAAACAGCCACAACTCCAGCAGAGAGCAGCAAAGGCAGAGAGACCAAGGGCTGTACAAATTACAAAACCACCAGCCCCTGAAACCCTTACCAGGGCTGGCCGTGCAAATAATAAAGTGTGACATAAACACACACAAAACTGGACTCTGCCTGGCCAGAACAATCATTCGGATGCCAAGAAAAATAAGCAGCTTTCCCATTTTCCCTGGAGTTTCCTATATAATGGCTCTCGGGGCCTCTGTCACATCAGGGACAACACGTGGCCAAAGACCACGGGCAGCTGAAGAGAGAAATGATCTAATCATCTGTAGCATTGCTTTGGACTGTCATAGCATGCAGGAACAGGGGACAAGACAGCCCTTGGTAACAGGGGCCAGGATGAAACCTGAGGGGTTTTTCACTCTGCTGACAGTGAAAGCCCAGTCAGGTGCACTCTCAGATGTCCATCGAGATTTCCATGTCAGAATTGTGGGCTCATCCCACGGCCTGTGGCTGGGATTTACCTGTGGGACTTTACACGCTCATCTTGAGAGTGTTTAAAGGAATGAGAAAGAGATAAACACCTTCTTTCTCTTTAACTGAGCTCTGAGGCACCTCGGGCTGAGCTTCTGAGCATGGAGGGACCCTAAAATTGCTGCCATTGGGATGAAAAGTTGCACAGGTCAGTTGAAAGAAGGGAAAGGAGAGAGAATGGAATTCTGCAGGGCTGTGACAGCAATTTGGGACCGAACTCCAGCAGCCCATGACAGACAACTCCTTGTCACTCAGTTTTATGGCCCAGACATGTACAGCAGCACAACTTCTGATTGTGCCAATCTGCACTAATAGAAAACGCAGAAAATGCTCGTAGTTTTTAAACAATCTCTATAAAACAGTGTTAGATTTTTATACAGAACCTTGGTGCTTTCATGCCTATTAAATTTGAATACAGCAGATAAAACTGGCAGAAATTACCTCGTGAAATGCTCTTTGTTACATCTCTGTGTCAGTCTCCATCTGCCAGATTCTGCTACCTGGATGCATTTTGAAGAGTCCCTTGCTCCTGAAACAGTCCCACAAGGTGGTGGGAACACTTCAGCATGCCTCTGATAGAGCAACAAACCCCTGCAGAACAAACAAATGTGCTCTGACAGAGCAGCAAAAACCCTGGAGTAATAAATCCAGCACCGGTGGGGAGCACAGATGTGCTGAGTCTCACCCCCACAACTGCACACCCCCAATAATTATCTGTCTCCTTGGAAAGGAGACACGTGGCAATTTTCTGATCCTGCACCTTGCCTTTTTCACATGAATTACCATCATCTTCACCAAGGAAAGTGGAGGGATATCTCCCACCAGAAGTGAAAGCAACAGTCAAACCTTCCTGCTCTGTCAGTGTTGCAGCTCCCGACTGTTGGCTCCAGCAGGTGGAAATAGGAAGCTTCCCTGAAGGAAAGCCTCGAAGGACAGCTGGTTTCCTTAGTGCTCTGGGATAATGCTGGGAAGGAAGAGGCAGTTCTTGGCCTTGGAACAGCCCCATCAACCCACGGGTGCTGGCAGGAGCCCTTGGTGGCTCAGTACCCAGGGCTGCCTCGAAAGAAGCTGCCAGGTCAATCCTTCTGCATGCTGAGGGTGTCCCCAGGGAAATCTCACCTGCACCGTGCCCCTTCATGGACCGTGAGCAACCCGGGGCAGTTCGCTCCTCTAAAAGTCACTCCTGATCCTGCAGGGATGGTAAACGAGAGCACTGCGGCATAGAGTAAGGGTGACACACTGTGTGGACACAGAGAAGTGCAAGTCCTCCCTCCTTCCCGACTTTTTTTCAGAGGTTTGGTCCTTTTTTTCGAACTCTGAGCGTGGACAGAGGCAAACCCAGGGCAGTCCCAGTGGAGATCTCCTTCGGGCCCCTCCTGAAAAAGGCTGAGGCTGCACTTTCACGCCAAGCACTCCCACCTTAGATGAAGCCAGAGCAAGAGGCAATAAATCTGAGGATGTCCCCGGACTCTGGAGAAGAAGAGAAAGTTTTCTGTGACCTACTCACTGCTGCCACAAACCTCTGAGTAACGAGAGACACACAGCAGCAGAGCAAATGCGCCTTTGGCTGCAGAAAATCCCCACAGCAGCCAGCGTGGATTCAACACTGCCGGGAGAAATGCAGCAAGCCTGGCTCGACGAGTTGGAGCTCAGAGAGCAGAGATGAAGCAGCAGTTTCATGGTGTGGCTTAATTTTTAAACCAGGCTGTGAATGTAACCCTTATCTGAAGGAAGTACAGCCTCACACGCAGCTACAAAGGTGGATCTCCACCCTCACTGCCAAACACAGAGATCGAGACAAATGCTTGGACAAGGAGGCGATAAGGGAGTGAAGCAGAGGTGAGAAATGCACAAGCCAGTCCTCAGAGCCCACCTTGCCGATTTTTAAATCCTTGTTTTCCTACTGAAAGGCCTTGCTATTCCCACCTCTGTCATTCAGAGTAGGAAATCCCTTCATTCTTCCTGACGCCCAGAAGACAAAGAACGTCTGTACAGAAGAGCCTTGTGGCGTTGTTAGGAATACCCAGGCTTTTAAAAATCAGTTTGTCCTTTAAATGCTGGTGACCAGGCAGGTGCCTGGCCTGCAGAGAACACAGAGTTTGGGGGTTTTAAGGAAAAAGGAGCAGTGTTGTTTTCACCGTGAGCTTCACCTGTTACTGACCACCATGGGCAGGAACAAGCAGGATCCCCAGCCATGGGATTCGGGTTTTCCTGGGCTGCAGCTCCAGTTCAGCTTGCCAGGACCAGCTGGGCTCACGCCCACGCCAGGGCGCCATGGGAGGCTGCAGTGACATCCTTCTCCTGTTTAACCCCAAAGCACATTCCCACCTTGCCAGCAAATCTGGGATGCTGCCAGGCTGGGACTCCTTGTTCGGGATAAGCTCAGCTCTCAGTGGCTGTGTCACTGCAGACCTGGAGCTCAGCTCCTATGGGAACACGGATACATCCCATATAATCCAGCTGTGCGGGCAAGGAACAGGACACAGAGACCGAGTGGCCTTCCCAGGAACACCCAGGTGAGCTCTGGAGGAGCAGCAGTTTGAATCCCCCCACTGAACCAGAATGCCCTGACAGGGAGAGGGTTCCTCCTACCCCATGTCTGACATCCCACTGAGGTTAAGAAACCTAAACTGAGGGAGAAACTTGGGGAAGGGGAAGAAATGGGAAGAGCATATCCGACTTTATTTACAGGCCAAGCAGCAGAATGCGGTCGCTGAGCAGGGCGAGGTCTCGCCAGCTTTTTTCTTGGGAAAGAGCATCCAAGAAATGTGTGCTTTATCTCTGGAATTCGTGGACAGAGTGTGCTGAAACAAGGGCCTGAGCAGGGCTCCCTGGCCGGGCTGGGACTCCTGGGGGACAAAGGAGGGCCTGTTGTCTCCAGCTCCACACCAGGCTGGTCCTGAGCGCTATTCCTGGCCTTGCACTGACTCACTGGGTGACCTTGCTGAGAAAGGCTCTCACATCCAGCTCTGCCTGCCTGCAAAAGCCATCATGGTCTCCTAAGATTGGATTCTATTCAAAGCATAGATGAGGAACAAAACTGAAATACTTCTGCCTTCCTTCAACACCCAGCCCCTGGGGTGAGCAGGAACTGGCCAGATAAATGAACCCTGCTATCCTCCTGTAGGCTCTCCTTGCACCTCCTTCCCAAATTTTCCAATTAACTGTGCCAATGTCTTGTTTGTGCTGTGCCCTAGAGCTGCACCAAGTCCTTCCAGCAAGAGAAGGACACATCCCAGCCTTGAGACAGGTGCTTATTTCTCTGAAGCACTTTCAGTTTATATCCAGGGCTGTTCACAGCTGCTCTTTCCAGGGTGACACCTCCACTCCAGGCTGGCCTTGGTGGGAGGGGGACAAAGGAGTCTGGAAAAGGTGGTGGAGCCAGGACATGTTTGGGACTTCTGCTTCGAGGCTGCAGCCTGGTGGCTGCAGCTGCTGACCCGTGCAAGGACAACGCTCACAGCTCAGCCTTTCTATTCCATGTGGGACACAGCCACCTTTGGAAAAAAAACTGCATCGTAAACAGATTCCCTCTGTCACTTTACTAATTCCAGCCTGTCCTGTCAAAGGTGAAAGGATTTTTAGAATCCAGTTTATTCACTGCTAGTTATGTTTCTTCATGTAGGTTCAGAGCCAAATCTCATTAAGGGCAGTGGGAATCTCCCCATTCCCTCCTATTCACTTCCACTGGCTTCAGTTCAAGCTTTTATTCAGTCCCTCTTGGCGTGGACAATGCAGATCAGTGATGGCAGCTCCACTATCAGTGTCTTTGTGCCACCATGTCTCGTTTCTCAAACCTTCAGCACAATGTCCACTTGTCCTCAGCAACTGCTTCCTTTCAGATCTCGAAAATAAATAAGTCCATGGAAGAAACATTTCTTTTGGCCCTGCGCAGGCTGAGAGCTCATTTGCAGACATTTTAGTTTTGGGAGACAGTGTCCCTTTGATTCTCCCCATCATCTCAGCACACCAGCCTGCTATTTTTGCCTCGCAGGCTGGGCTGCACTGAGTCATGGAGCTCGTGCTGGTTTACTTTGGAGCCAGTGTATAAACCAGGGATGATACCAGTGTTCGCCCTATGGAGACAAGGAACATTCACTTGTGGAATCTGACAGAGCCGTGGCAGCCCAGTGAGAGCAGTGCTGGGCCTGTTCCTGTGGCATCTGCAGCGGGGAGAAACAACAGTGCCGTGATTAATGACACTCCCACCCCTGCAGGACCAGCAGCCGCTCTCTGGCTGGGCTGGGCAGCTCTGCTGGACAGGGACTGGGACATGTGGGGCTGAACTGGCCTCTCCCTGCTGGCCTCACAGGGCAGTGCTGGAGGGAACATCTCACCCTGCTCCAGAGGCTGCTCGGTGGTTCCTGCAGCCATCAGGGGCTGAGGAAACGCAGGAAGGCTGATCCAAAGCTCCCCCCAGTTTGGATTAGGCAGCAGGCCGAGGGGCAGGAAGGGGTGCAGCATTTGTCACATTCACTTTTAAACTTCTTCAGATCAAGCACTGGTAAGAGCTCAGTGATGAACTGGTGCCTCTCTGGTGCCAAATTAAAGAGTTCACAGCACAGGCTTCAGCCTTGTGCTGCTGGCTGAATTAACCCCAGCACTTCTGGGGTTTACATGGATGGAGTTGGATTCATGCAAACCATTCGAGGTTTTCCTGCCTTACCACTGTCAAGGCCTATCAGAGCTTTTCCTCCCTCTAAGGCTTCCCTCCCTCCACTCCTGGTTTTTGAATCAGTTCTTGCTGGGCTGGTGCCTTGGAGACGTGAGCAGGAACCTCCAGTGGAAAGGGAATGTCTGCAGAGCACCAGGACACAAACCTCACTTCTCATTCTCCGTCTGAGTGGTAGGAAAATCCTGCTTTATCCCCACAGAGAGAGAAAGAGTAAGAAGGGAATTAGAATCCAAACTAAAATAAATACAACGAGCATTCTTGGTCGCTGGCTGGAACCCATTTTTTCTCACACTTTGAAGTTCATACTCTGGCAAAGGAAAACCCTGCACACGAAATCTGGCCTCTGACTGAGGAAGGTCAGTGCAGGGAGGAGGTCTGAATGAAGGTGCCTCAAAGGGCTGGAATATTTTCCTCACCTGAAATGCTGTGTGTGAATGAAACCTGGCTCAGGAATTTCTTCCCCATTAGGTGGATATCTTTGTCTTCCTGCCACAGACTCTGGCAGAACAAAGCAGGGATCAAACCCTGTGCCTGTCTCCTTTTGTTGATGGCTATTTATTTTCCTTGCCATAGCTCTTGTTTTGTTCTCTTGGCTCTGACTTCTGGCTGCTGCTCCAAACCAGTTAATTCTCCCTCAGAACTGTGCGGGCCTGAGGCCTACATTATATTTATAAGCTGTAAGGATCTCCCCAGGCAGGCTCAGAAATAAAGGAGTCGAGTCAAACAGCTACAAGGAGATGCTCCAAAACAACCTCAGAGAGGAAACACGGAGAGATGGAACATTCCCCTCGTGCTGAATTTTAAAGGAACACTCCAGCTCCTCCAGCCATGGGATGGGAGGTGAGTGTTCTTTATCCTTTAATCTCCCCTGTTTCCAGCACCAGGAGGAAATTTCCTCTGCTGTCTGAGCATGTGTTTGAGGAGCTTTTTCAGTCAGGTTGATCGAGGGAAGAGCAGCAGGACAGGCTGGGGCTGGGCTGGATGGTGACGGATGCAGCAGGGACAAACCTCAGCTGGACAGGGAGGGAGGAGCTTGCCAGGATGCCAGGCAGGGATGGAGAGAAGGTGACACCAGAGGAAAACTCCTCATTCTCGATGGTTTTTATACAAAATCACAATTTCTTGCAGTATCTTACTTCACCAATACTTTCGCTTTGTCGCTGCTGTTAAAAGTGACTGACAGGCCTCTTCCAGCTTTGCTTTATGGCTTCCAAGGATTAAACCCTTTTTTTTTTCATTTTCCCTGCTTGTATAAAGCAGAGAGTTGCAGGTAGGCTCTGTCAGTGGCTGTGTGTGCTTCCTGTCCCTCCCTGTGACACTGCCACCCCGCAGAGGACACCAGGAGCGAGCCCATGGCCCTGCTGGTCCCACACCTCCCGTGATCCCGTGGCCCCAGCGCTGCTGTGTGCCTGAACAAAGCTGGGCAGGAAATGTTTTTCCCAGCTAGAGAAACATTTTGTTCCCATTCTGTGCTTGAGCCAAATGGGGTTTTCTTGAGGCCTTTTTTTGTCTTTTTCTAAACAAAGGAATAAGTAAGCAAACATGTCTGCAAGGAGCTGACCGACACAGCCAAAGCACGGCCAGTGGACTTGTTGAGGACTTTGGCAAGATGTGAAAATGCAGTTTCCTGACCCAGATCAGGCTCATGACTTGAAACCAGGCCTTGCACACACAGGACATGGCCAAGCTGCAGGCAAGGCTGGGATGGTGCTTTCTTTCCCTGGAAGTCCATCCCCAGCAGATGTTTCTCCCACCAGAGCACCCCCGCGGAAGGTTTCTGTTTTGATAACACGCTGTTTTCCAGGGAAAAATGTTTTCATCTAAAAGCTCCCCACCCTGTTTGCCCACAGACTGACAATGTTAACTTGGATTTCCATCCCCAGGGGGCTGGAGGATGTGTGTGCAGGGAAGTCAGCCTGCCTGGGCTGTGGGGAGAGGCACGGCCGGCTCTGCAGCTTTCCCCGGGGTTAAGGCAGCAATGTTGGCAGTGCTGCTGCCCCTGGGAGGGATGTGGGGCTGGGGTGGACTGTGTGCCCCAGGAACTGATGGCTTTGCTTCTGTTCGTGGCTCAGGGACCACATCCTGTGTGTAGCCAGCACCTTACCTGTCCTGGAGGTCAGAAATGCCTCCAAGGCAGCCTGTACATCAAATAGGGAGGGTTTTATCCCAGAATGATGCAGAGAACTGCAAGGCACCTTGGCAATGCCCTCCCTCCTTCCACCACCTCCTCCAGGGGCTTGAATGTGTGGGACATGGGACACTGTCCATCCAGGAAGGGGGTGAGGATGTGGATGCAGCACGCCACACTGGAAATCTGGGGGTGTGCCAACTCCCTGGCCCTAAAGGCGGGCACCACCCCGGGCCACAGGCACTGCAACCAAGATCACCAGCACGGAAAAATGACTTTCAATCCCTTGGTACCTTCTCCTTGCTCCTCTTTCTGTAGCAAAGCTCAGCTCTGGGAGGCCACGCCAGCCCAGCCATGGCTGGGGGTTCCAGCTCTCTCCTGCTGCTTTGGAGCCCCTCTGGAGAACAGCTCCACCCTGCAGAACGGACTCTGGCAGGATTGCCTGTGTGGAGCTGACAGCAAAGGCATCACAGTGCATCCACCTGAACACACGGGGCAGAGTTACCCAGCTCAAATACGGGATTATGGCTAAATTTGTCTCTTCCCTCTGTTGCTGAGGGAGGCAAACAGGCACCTGGCAGAGAGTTTGTGAAACAGGGCTGAGTCAGGAGAGCCTGACTCTGACTGTGCTGCCACTGAGCAGGGAGCCTGGGAACCAGCCCAGATTTGGGCAACTCCATCTGGCTTAGAGACATTTTACCTTTAAGGCTAAAACCAGCACAGGATGCAGTTCCAGACCCTGCCTGGATCCACAGCCATTCCCTCTGTCCCCTTCCATAGATGAGCACCAGCAGAGGAGCAAGGTCAAGGGAAGGGTTTCCAGCTCTGGAATTGTTCCCTGCCAAGCTGGCAGAAGGGATTAACGTGACACATGTAATCCTCTGCCAGGCCAGTGCCAGAAAGGATGGGAGATATTCCAGGGGGTGGCCAGCCATGTCCTGGGCTCAGTCAGGTCTCACGGACTCCCCTGCCTTGGTTCTACAAAAAACATGGAGCATATTCCATATCCTGGTATTCCAGCCAAATTCCTGCAGGTTCCTGCTTTCCATGCCAGCTGTCTGGGACACAGCCACAGCCACCTCCACTTCTTCATGAGGTGATTATTTTTATTTACTTATGGTCACACTGCTGCAACTGCTGGGTGCCCTTGCAAAGCTCAGAGCGCCTCATTAGGAAGGGAAATGACCTTTTCCAGCCCTGCTTCAGCTCCCCTGAGTGTGGTGAGGCTGATATTTGTTAATATTGGTAAAGAGCTCTGAGCTCCTCGGATGGAGTATCTGTCATGGAAAAATAAGCTGGGTTATTATGGAGAGGTTCTAGCCCAGTTAGCAAATGGCTTTTCCCATCTGTGTGACAGAACAGGCTGCTGTGCCAGGCAAGTCTGCTTTCCTTTGGGAAAGCTCTAACAGGTTGCTCCAGGTACAGGAAGGTGCTCAGGAACAAAATGTGCCCTTTTTACAACTTTTATCTTGCGTATTATGAGGGAGAAAATAAAGTGTTATAAACTCAGGACTGCTTGTCCAGGTTCTAATACTGAATTCCTTGTGAAACCACACATGAGAGGCGTTTAATCTCAATTAAAAGATCAATTACGTTTATCAACAGATAAAAGATTATCTGGGGCATTGCACAAATACAACACAATTTATTACCAGCCAGTAAGTAACCCCTAATGAATTTTTAAACACTTCCCCATAAATTACAAATAAACTACAGTCCTATAATTATGTTAGAGTTTTGATTCTCCAGTTAAGTTCCTATGAGATTGGCCTTTACTATTATCCATAATTATTTAGGATTCCGTTACTGTAACCCAGTTCTGGGGAAAGTTGTATGTTCTAAAAATTAATTTTAGGCATAGAAAATGCATTTGTCATCTTGAGAACGATCTGGGCATTTATGTGAAGATCATGTTGAGAAAAGCATTCCTGATTTAACACCGTGCATGAAAAATGAGGCTTCTTGTTCATAAACCCAGGAATATCTGAGGTCTGTGTTCAATTCCTTGTAGAATTTGGGACATTTCTTTGCCAGGTATCAATTCTGATCTTCTGAAATTCCCCTTTTCCTTTGCAATTGTAACTCTCAGAACGGGACCTGTGTCTGCTCCAGTGCCTGGCAGTGTAGAACTCAGACCTGTTATGGGCTTTAAGGATTTATGGGCTAAACTGAGGCGTGCAAAGGCCCTGAGCACAGTTCAGTGCCACCAAACCCCCTGATCTCCATCCAGGAAAAGGTCTGAGGCACCTGCTGGCTCTGTCTCTTCTTTTGCAAACAAACTGAGAAAGAGGAACGAGAAACTGCAAACCAACCCCATCCCTGAGCCACAGAGACTGACAGTGCTTTACTGTAAGGCCCTGCAGGTCCTTTGACACCAGTGTCCCCAGTGCCTCACCTGTTGGGACTGGGATTATTGGGATTATTGGGAAGGACAGTCTGTGGGGGCAGCTGTGGAGCTTCCACCACTCCCTCATTATCAGAGTTTTTACATTAAAAGCCGTATATCTGATATGTGCATTGAAACAGCACAGAGCAGCTCCCTCCTGGTCACCTCGGTGCTGGCTGTGCTTCCAGAATGCTCTGGGACATCTCCTGGGACAGCTGTCACCAGTTTGTGACCCTCCCAGCTGAGGCACCTGTGGCTGGAGGAGCAGCCCCGAGCCAGGACTGGACTGAGATCTCCCAGCGTGGAGGGAAAAGGGGAACATCCACAGGGCTGGAATGCCCATCCCTGCCGAAATCCTGCCTGGCACGGCAAGGGCAAAGGCACAGGGACAGGCTGGAAGCCTCGACGTGTGGGCGGACCCGGCTACACCCAAGTGCCTGGAGACAATGCCCAGGTGAGAAACGCGTGAGGGATCAGGGTGGCAGCCGTGCAATATAAATAACAACATCGCTGGGGTTCCCTGAAATATCCTGTCCAAACACGGGATTTTCGCTGTGAGCAGGACACAGTGAGCAGCATAAAGAGAGCCCGAACTGCTAAATGAAGGGGAAGGAGGGCACAGAGAGCGGCTCTTGCGAGAGAGCCTGTTCCTCAGGGGGTGTCCCCTGTGCTCCCTTCCCGGTGTCCCGGGGCCGGAGGGAGATGCCACCTCTGTGCCCTGTGGGCAGCGGGTCCGGGGCTGGGGGAAGGTGTTGCCACCTGATGCTGCCGAACTCCGGCTTTGCAGGGCCAGGCGATGCTGGCAAGCAGCGGGAATTCACTTCTTTGCCCCATCTCAGGCAGCAGCAACAGGAAATCCAGGAGCTCTGCGAAATGACAGGGAGCGAGCGAGAGTGAATGAAGTCCCCTTGCCTCGGCTGGTGACG
>VZRS01015041.1:282621-500076 GCA_013398055.1 Ifrita kowaldi
CCCTATAAAGAATCTCGGGCTCGCATCAAACTTCCCTGCGAAAGCCAAGCCAAGGCGGAGGGGTGGGGGACAGCAGAGAGCAGAGCCAGGCGGGCTCCGGCCATGCCCCAGCCCCGCTGCCCGCCCGCTGCCCGCGCCGGGCGCTGCGCGGTGCCCCCGGGCAGGTAGAGCCAGGTGGGCACCGGGGCATCTCCCCCCGTCCTGCCCTGCTGGGACACCGAGGTTTGTCCTTCCTGCCGATCCCCGCGGCACCTGCGCCTCCCTGGAGGAATAAATCTCAGAGGAGGCTTTGCGGCTCAGCCACCTTATCCCAAACTCCGGGCTGCTGCGAGCCGAGCGGACGAAACTTTTTGCCAAACTTTTTCTGGTGTTTTCGCTTTGCTTTTTAACCCCTTGAGTGACTCTGCGCCAGCCGGGCGGGCTGGGGAGGCTCCTGAGGCAGAGCAGCTCTCCACTCAGACAGCCCGGGGCTTGGAGAAACCGGGGAAAAGCAGGAATTCAGGTGATTGCGGAAAGGGGCTGAAGGAAAAACTGAGAACCTCGGGGAGAAAGGAAGGCGAGCACAACCCGCAGCCCCGGGATGAAGCAGTGAATGGAAAGAACAATTTAACTGGAATCAACAAGTGGGAACTCCTGCGCGCCTTGTCCTTCCCTCCTTCCCCTCTCCGGCTTTCCCAAACTTCTCGCTGCGAAGGAAAACTTGTCCGGCGGACTCGGCTGGCTCGGGAAGAGCCCCAGGACCGGCTCTGGGATGCTGCCCCGGCCGAGCGCCCTCCTGGCCGTCTGTGCCCTTCAGGGGCTGCTGCTGCTGCACGGTAAGAGCCGCCCGTGTGCCGGGGGGTGCCAGAGGGGGGACGAGCCGCGTGTCGCTGCCCCGGCGCGGTGCCGTCCCTCGGGGGGCCTCAGGAGAGCGCTCGGTGATGCTTTTTTGCGCTTTTTGACGCTTTTTGTGCTCCTCCGGCGGCCCGGGGAGGTGTCACCCACCTGAGAGCCCCGGTGCCAGCGGGCAGGTGCCTCCGCTCTGTCCGCAAACCCCAGGCGACGCCTCAGGCTTCGCACCTTCCTTAAAACTGATCGTTGGGAATAAAGGTAAAAAAATAAACCTCCTTGAAGGCGTCGCACATGAAGGTCAGATTTTAATGGGTGTTTCCCCTCGAGGTTTGGCCACTTGGTTAAAAATAGCAAGTTGTGAGTTTTCACCAATTTGTGGCTTTTTTCCCTCGATGTGGGAGGGTTTCTGGTTGTATTTGATCACTTGAGGCAGAGCTGAGGCTTCAAAAGGAGGAGCTGTCTGGGAGTGCCTGGGCTGTCCCGCTGTCCTGAGGCTCCTGTTGGAGCTGCGGGCACAGACATCACGGGCAAATCCCAATTCTCTCTGATATTCCAATTCTGATTCTTTGATATTTCAATTTTTATTCACGTGGTGCTTCTCCGCTGCCTTCCCCTTCTCAGCCCAGGTGCCAGGTTAGATTGCTGCCCTCCAAAACTCATTGTCCTTTGCAGCAAACTCCCTGTCCCTCTCGACTTATTCCCAATTTTCGCTGCTATCAGAAAAGCCAAGAGGCAGGTTAATGAGATTTGGGAGAGCTTTTCCATCTGCTGTATGACTTTTCATTATCTCATTAAGCATGAGGATTTTGCTGGATTACTGAGCTATTCATTCATGACGCTGCAAATTGTGTAAGGGAGATGGGCTGTTGTTTACTGGGGAATTCCTCCTGACAGAAAGGACTTTTGAGTATTTTTGGGTAGTGGATGTGTTGCACAGCACGAGGCTGTTGTTCTTCAGCACATTATAATCTTTTCATAGTTAAGAGGATAGCTTCTGGAAACACTGTGGAGTCCTTGATTTTCTTGGATTCATTCAGGGATTTAATGTATTCCTTCTGCAGAAAGGGACTGACTGGCAGGCACGAGCCCCGGGGAATTTCACATCCTCCCCACAGTCACCTGCAGAATAAAGAGCTAAGCCTGAGGTTGTGCTCCGAAGGGCTTGTCCAGGAAAAGCAGAAGCAGCAGACCTGGCAGGTGGCAAGGAGCCCCTGCAGCAGGAATCCTCAGGGTCCGTGGTGTCCCCAGGGAATCGGTGCTGTGCCAGGTCAGCCAGCAGTGCCCACACCTGGAGCAGCCCTGGGAGGATTCCCGAGCTGTGCTGCAGCTGGCTGACACGTGCAGCAGCAGCCAGCTGCACGCTTTGGGAGTTTTAACCTCTGCACGATCTGGAAAAGTTGCCCGAAATCCAGTGTGGATTTCACAGAGGCATAAATCACCACAGGCTTTCGTGGATTAGACAGGGATAATAACAAGGGATTGGGAGGTGGGAGAAAACGTGATGTGCCCAAGTGTTCCTGAGGCTCTGGGGTGAAGGGGAGCACAGGGACTTCGGGACTGAGGAGCTGGGGGAAAAGCCTGGCTGGAGATGCTGCCCACATTTCAGAGCTGCTCAGGTCCTTACTCACCAGGTTCCTTCCCTAATAATTTTGGGCCTGAAAACCTCGGAATTCGGTCCAGATTCCTTTTGCCATCAGTGCCAGGCACAGAGGAGGCCAAGAGAAGGCAAAGTCTGCATCCCATGACAGAGGGAGGAAGGCAGGACCATCCCTGTGCCCGCGGGCAGAGGCTGAGGAGGGGAAGCAGCAGAGGGGGTGTCAGGAGCTTGGTCCATCATTAGGAACAGAGAACACATCAGCACAGCCCCTGGGTGCCCTCGTCAGGCTGGGAGCCAAGAGAGGCAGTGCAGGAAGGCTGAGGACTGGGGAGAGCACCGGTGTGATTGGGGAATTAACTCCTCATCACCCGGCCCTCAAAGGTCCTCTCCAGCACTGAGCTCAGTGGAGCTCTGCTCGACCTCCCAAAGCCCGGATTTATCCTTCTGCTGTAGGTTAAACCTGCCCTGGGATCTCTGTGGCCAGAGTCAGGCAGAGCTGTGCTGAGGAGGCTGACTCTGAGTCCAGTCCAAACAATTCCATCTGCAATGCAGAGAGAAGGAAAGCCCTACAGCTGTGAAAGCTGCTCGGTACTGAGGTAGCGACTCCTCAGCCACTTTTCCCTCCAAGTTCATCTCCGGCAATGAACTCGATGGAATTCTGGCCATTACATTTATCCAGGTCCCCTCTGGAGAACTCCTGACTTATTTGGTGCTGTCAGCAGGGGGAAGAGGCCATACAAACATCATCCCAATAATTGCCCACCTGACTCTAAAATACAGCTTTAAATACACCTTTAAATTTCCTTTTTTAATTCCACGAGTATCATTAAATTTCCACTTTCCTTTTGCTCATTGCTCAGCTTCTTCTCAGCTCCTCAGAGCACTGGTTGGGGTCTCGCTGCTCAGAGTCTTTGATGTGGTAATGATGGTGCAGATGCCAACAGCTGGCACAGGTTTTAGGTGTGGGGTGGGATGGTTCATAACCAGCCCTTGGAAAAACAATCTGCAAAGAAATTCTTACACCTTAAATCGTGCAAGAAAAATTCAATGTCTTTTACCCACTGACACGATCACCAGAAGGTTTTTAATATCTGAGCAACCCAAGTAAGTTTTCAGGTATTGGAATAAACTCAGCCATTTCAGTGATTTAACACTGGAAATTATTAAAGATTGAAGAACAAAAATGAGGTCCTGCCCGATGGCTTTGGAATTAGAGCGCGTTCGAAATTGATTTTCTTGTTGTTGTTTAATTTTACAATGTCTTCTACAAATTGAATATCCTGGATGGGCAACGAAGCTTGTTAACACAGAGATTTCAATTAAACCACGTATCAGCAGATAAAAGCTTCAGGAGCTCGGATTCCTCCCGGTTTTCCAGCTGGGATGGTCGCAGTGTCCAGCAGGATGAGTGTGGCTGTGCCAAGGCAGAGGCACTGAGGGGTTGCTTTCCCAAAAAACGTGCCTCTTAATTGATGTTATTCCCAAACGTTTGCTTTACTGTGGGAAAATGTTATAAAAAGCAGGGCAGCCTTTTTTAGGCTGCTGATACATGAGCCTCCTGCTGAAGCTGCCGCATTCGAAACCAACTGGAAATCTCTTTATACCCATTCAGCCATTTCAGGCAGGGCAAAAAATGTAAAGTATTTCTGAGTACTCCCTGAACTTTTTAAAAACAGCATCACACCCCAAAGAGCACTGAGAAGACCAAGCAGATTGTTTGTTGAGGGCTTCTGGTGTAAGGACTTGCAGTATTTTCTTTAAAACTTGTACAAAAGCTTTATCTGTGCATGTTGGTCTGTTCTGAGTAAGAGCAACGGGGTGCATTTGGGTCATTCCTGCCCTCTCACACATTCCCTGGATTGTTCACTTTATGACAAATTCTTTGTACAAAGTGATAATTCAATTTACAGTGCTTCGAATTAATATCTCAAATTGGGCTGATTATGGAATATTTCTGTTGTTAAGATCTTTATGCACATGAACAAAAGGTTTCCAAGCCCAAATGGAGATTCCTCAGGTACAGCCAGGGGAAGTGATCTGTGTTTTTTGGAGCTTTGTCTCCCAAATCACCAGCTCAGTTTGGAGGAGGGTGAAAACCTGCTCTATCCCATATTTATTGAGGGATGAGATCCATCTGCTGCTTCCAGAGACATTCTCAAGGTGGGATGCTGGAAGGGTCACTCGATCCCCAAGAAAAAGGACAGGTGCTCTCAGCTCACGTTGCAGGAGAGTTCTGGGGGCAGCAGCAGCCACCTGCACTTTTTAAAGCTACACAGGAAATTTCCAGGAGGCAGCGTTGGACTTCCAAAGGGAGCACGAGGGGGACACTGAAGCACAGCCCCAGCGAGCTTCACATGCTCGCTCTGATATCTCCTCTGATCCACCTTTCCTTTTTTCTCCAAACCAGCCTGATGTCACTGGAATGGGAATTAGGAGTGGAAGTAATTAAGGGATATTGGAGTATCTAAACAACAGCTAGGGATGAAATAAATGTGTCCCCAGTGCTTTGCCTCAGACAGCAGCTCCAGTGACCGACAGGACGTGAAGGCTCTGAGTGCCCATCAGGACATTCCCGTTCCTCCTTCGGGAAGAGCATCCCACTGTCCTCAGTCACAACCCCCAGGACAACTGGCTGCCCAAAAAAAGCTGGATGAAATGAGTGTCACTGAGAACTGAGCTCCCCATCAGGCACTTCTTTAATTTTGCTTTCTAAGGCCACAGAGAATAGAGTAGAAGCTGCCAAAATCCACCAGGCAAGGCTGTTATCTGGAAATGGCATTTAATACAAGTGCCTGCTTGAGGCTTGCCCCGGAGAGCAGGGCTCCAGCAGCAGAGCTTGCAGGCATCAGGAGCAAGGCAGGATTCCCACAAATCATGGGAATCAAGGTTTCTGCACGAGGTGTGACCTCAGAGGCTCGGCCAGGAGCCGCTTCCTCGAGCGGGGAAGGATCAGGATCAGGACCAGGATCAGGATCAGGGTCAGGATCAGCCTGATCTTGTGAGGCTGTGATGAGCAAAACTGAAGAGAATTTTCTGCAAATTCCTCACTGCCAAGTGCTGGACACGATTCCAAAGGCTGTGGGAATGGCAGCAGGGAATTTAGAAATGGGTTTTTATGATGGATAGTGAGTAAGTCTGTGGACATCTTCATGAGTCACTCCAATACCCTCATCCCCAAGTCCTCGGATTAGTCTGCCTTTGCAGCACATACTTTTTGTCCCCACTACATCCTACATCCCTCTCTGCTCTCCCCCTCTTTCCTGGATGTCTCCTAAACTCCCCTCAGGGCTCAGGATTCCTTGAATTTTTACATCAGGAGAAGCCAAGAGGAATTTCCCAGCCCTTCCACACCAGGGGTCTGCACAGTCTCTCTTCTCTGTCCCAAAATGAATTTTGCCTTTAGAATTTTTTCTGGTGCAGAGATTTCTGAAAAAACTGCTCGAGTCCTGCAGCTGAATCTCGTTTTCTGCAAGCTCTTCGTGTTCCTGCAGCACTGAATTTTTACAAGAAATCATTTTTGCAAGTGCCCCCAGTATCTGGAAATGCAGGCAGGGCCACATCTCACATATGGGGTGTGTGTGACCACTGTCCAGGGATTTTGTTTTGGCTCTGAGCAGGAAAGTTTTAGCTCCGAGTCTTTGACTGAGCAACAAGGAAAGAACCTCATCTAACCCTGCAAATGATGGAAGTCTGAAAAAGCCACTTTTCCTTTGTGCCCTGCAGGGAATGGCAAAAGCACATGGCCCCCCAGGCTTCAAAATTCAGCCAAAAGCCAAGCTGAGGCCCAGAATGTAAAGGAAATATATGGACCAGCCTTCTATTTTCAGATCACTTGCCTTTGTCTTCTGCATTTCCACATAGGTTTCCTTAGATCTTCCTGTGTTTTTCTGAACTGTGGGAACGTGATTGCCAAGGAAGTGGAGAGGGGAGTTTTCAGCCCTGCTGGGATTGTTCTTGATTTGAGGGTCAAGGAAGCCTGACCTAGTCATTACCTGTTCCATTTTTACAAACCCGCCACGAATCTAAACCACCTCGGCCAAAATGTTTGCTTCCTTAGAGCCCACAGCTCAGAAATGGCTCACCTGGAACTCTTCCTCACGGATACACCGGGGTCAGCTTGCAGGAAAAGCACCAAGCACCACGGGGCTACTTTGCCCATTCCTCTGCAGCCGTGAGGAACATGGGATTGCTCACAGGGATACTCCACACACACACACAGACAGCTGAGCTGTGAGCCATTCATCCTGTTTGCTCTTAATCCAGAGCTCATTAACTGAAATCAGGCCTGAATACGCTCGTTTAAGAGTTAAAGCAATTTCCTCCCAGTCCCCAGAAGGTGCAGTGGGGATATGAGTGTGGGGCCGCCCAGAATCCCCTCCTCAATTCCCCCACAGCTACTGAGAAGGGCTGACTTTGGCCTTTTGTAGCAATAGGGATCATCCTGAAAGCTCATCCTGAGCCTGGATTTCCCCAGGTTTTGGGCTGGGTAGTGCAGGGGTCGGCATTTCAGACCTTTAATGTGCAGACACCTCCTACAGAGTGTCCCCCAAGAGCTGTAAAATGTGATTTCCCCCTCTGCTCCTCCGCTCACTCTTGCAGCTGCCAGGAGCAGCTCCCGCAGGAGCCATCACACACATCCACACAGTAGCACCTGGAAGCCCGTGGTGGGGGCAATCCTGATTCCAGGAGCAGGAAAAGGCTCTTGGAAGAGCTTGCCCAGAGCCCTTCGGAGCAGGAAGGCGCGCGCGGCTGGGGCTGGAAGGAGGGAAGTGAAGCTCTGGGGATTTTCTGCTGCAAAACTCAAGGTTTCTCTGCATTTCCTTGCAGAAAAATAAATCCCACAGGTGCCCCACTGGGTCACTGGGACACCCCTCTCCCCTTAGGGAAGGGTCCCCACTGCTGCTTCACTCCTCAATTAATGCTGCTTTGATAAGGGGAAGGATTGCAGGAGCTTCCACTGCTTTGCTTCCCAACCCATGAGGAATATCAGCAGAAATAATAATGCAGGGCACAGGTGTGGGGAGAAATGCTTTTCCCAGCTCTGTTTCTGAGGCAAGATCTCTTTTCCCGGCTCTCTTGTTGGATGTGGATGAGGCAAGGAAGTGGTGTCAGCTCTCTGTGCATGACACAGCAGGGCTGAGCCTCACAGCGAGCTCGGCTGCTTGGAAGGGCTTTGCTACAATTAAAGCATGATTCAAATAATGTAAACAATGATGTCAGCCTGAGGACCTTTAAAACACAATTTAAGCTATGACACGGTGTGAAGCAGAGAGAATCAGCTAACCTTTTGGCCTGCCACATTTTTTCTCTGCGAATGGATGATGTCTGGATTATTTTCATGTTCGCGCGCTCGGGACAAGCTTTGCCTCTCGCTCACACAGGTTTAGGGCTGTGCTTGGCTGAAGACAATGGCCTGTCTTTGAATTGTCCATTGTATGGCTGAGAGCATTTATTTTCTTCTGGCTGCTTACGCAATTTGTGGTGGAATCTGAGGGAAAAAAGGGCTGAGTGAAAGCTGCTCCCTCGCTGCATGCTTTGTAAAGGTAGAGACCTTACTGATCTTGCTGGAAAATCCTGATTTGCTTCACTGTGAGGAAGGAAAATAACCTGCTTCTTTTCCAGCGGTGAGGGGAAGCCAGAGTGTGGCTGAGCCTGCAGCAGCCCCCACTTGTGTGAGGCAGCACAAGAACCCCTCCTGCTATTCCCAGGCGCTCACCTCACACTGATTTTGGCCGCACAGATCTGTTCTGCTCAGGCTCCTGGAGACTCCCGTGCTTTAAACAGCTTCCCCTTAGTCTGGCCAGATTTTCTGTTGAGTAAGGACAGGGCAAAAGGGTTTCTTCCAATAGGAATTCCTGGAGAGAGTGATTAATCCCTAAAATCCTATGTCAGCACGGCAGGGAGGGATTGCCTGGGGCAGAGCCTCCTCTGCCTGGGAGCTCCCTGCTCTTGGCCCATCTCACTGTGGCTCTCCCAGCCCATCCTCCCACCCAGGGGGGACTTTTCCAAGGATAACGGCACCGTGGGTCTCTGGGAAAGTAAGGCCAGGTGTTCCCATGAAGCCACTAATGATCCTGTGAGCAGTTTTATTGCTTAATCCCCTGAGCCATCAGCAGGGAGATAAACCAAGCGTGATGAATTTACAGGTTTGGAATTGCTGTGGTGTTTCCACACCTGGAATGGTTTCTCCTGGCTTTCCCAAGCAGTCCAACAGACACGAGCTCAGTTTTCTGGGTCACTTTGGGCAATGTCAGCCCTGCCCTGATGAGAGAAGTGCAGGTGAAACGACAGACCCAGCATGGCACAGCTCCTGGCATGGAGGGACCGCCTGGGAAGGGGAATTCAGGAAAACAGGAGGCTGCTGAGCAGGGCTGGCCAGGGGCTGCCCCATCCAGCTCCAAACAGTTCCCATCAGGAATTCTGTCATTGTATACATGGCTGATTTCCCCTTATTATTCCTATGGGATTGTTCTGATCTGTTTTATCTCTTCTGATCTCTTGTATAAATCGGCCACTCTGCCCTTTTTATTGTTGTCTACTTTGTATGTGAAAAGCAACACCCAGACCCACCTGGTGAAATGCCATTGTTGATTTAATTCGATAAATAATGAAGTCATGGACCCTCTTCTGGTGGCTGAGGTTGCTCTCTCTTGAACTTTGTGCATAACTGTGGTGGTTATATTGCTCTTAAAAATAAATTACCAACCTGATTTCCTGATGTTCCGTGTGGGTTGGCAGAGCTGGTGCACAATATCAGCAGGGCAGGTTCCCAAACAGGCACCATGGCATCCCACAAATCTACAGGCACAGGCTGATGCTCCCTAGAGAAAGATTTTCCTTCTCCCATCCCAAGAGTATGTGCCCAACTTGTTTTAATCTTCTCCAGGACAGAATCTTTGGCTTTCTGGTGGCTTTCTGGCAGAAGGACAAAAGAAGAGGAAAGGAGTTTTGTCTGCGTATAAATCTCACTTTTCATTTGCCAAATCTGTCCTGCACTCAGGAGAAAATCAGGGCAGTAGAGATGAAAGTTCTGTGCTCAGAGTGAGATTGGTGGGAAAGCTGGAGCTGAGCAGGTTTTGATTTCCCGGGAGGATTGCTGGCACAGCCGCTGTTCGAGGCCATTTGCCCTTCCACTGCACAACATCTTTGTACTTTAAAATTAATGTAGACTTTGAAATACTACCTGGATTTGTGGTCTGGCACTGAGCAGTGCAGCTTGGAGCTTCTCCCTCTCTGCCTACCTGTGCCAAGTGTAATCTTTAATGCAGGGTCCATCCCTGCACCCTCTGCATGAGGGAAACACCAAAGCCTTTGTCCGGTGACTCTGGGATTGCTCTCACAGGTTCTGGACACTTCTGGGGGAGTGTAAACTCTTTCCAAGCATTCATTTTGCCTCCTTGGAGTAGCAGTGATAGATAATACTGATATATCCTGCTGTGGATCAGGGTAAACACTTCACCTGGATCAATCACGAAGCTAAAGCCTTGCAGAGCCTTTTTTGGGGGCTGCTTCTTTAATTCCCAGGCTGACCAATACATCTGGTGTCACCAGAAGTCTCCTTCAATTTAGATCTAAGCTAACCAGACTGAGAGAGAGAGAGAGAGGAGAGCCCAGAGCAGCCCAAATCCTTCAGTCATCTTTCCTGTTTCAAATTCTTTTGCTTATCCCAGTTCTGGCCTTGCCCTGTGCTGGTAGCGAAAGCGGGGTAGTGTCACTTGGGCGTGGTGGGATGTGAGGAGAGGATCTCAACCCTGATGCTCTGCAGTGGCTGTGATAAAGGAATTGTCAGGATAAAGGAGCTGAGAGGAATTCTCAGCATCCACAGGGCAAAGGTCTCCCTCGTGCTCTTTGGTTTAGTGGTTGATGTCCTATAGGGTGCATTGTGCTGCCAGCCTTTGAAAGGCTGCCTCGTTGTTTTGGTTCCATATTGTTCTGAGTTAAATGGTAGGAAAAGAGAAACTGCTGCCACCACAACATTCCCTTATAGGTCTATTCATTATAGATCCCCAGAGGAAACAGAGAGTTCCCCTGGACAATGGGCAGATATACAAGGAGCATACATTAACTTTCTGTGCTAGCACAGCTCATTTGGGCTGCATTTCCTTCGCATTCTTAGGAGCAGGAATTCAGGCATGGTTTGGTTTGATGTCTTTCTCTGCCTTGAGCTGCTGCCTTGTTAGACATTCTGGGTGACAGGCAGCCTCTCTGAACCACAGAACCACGGAATCAGAGAATCACAGAGTCAGAGAATCATAGAACAACAAAATCACAGAACCACAGAACCACAGAATCATAGAATCAATCACAGAATCACAGAACCACAGAATCACAGAACCACAGAACCACAGAATCACAGAATCAATCACAGAATCAGAGAATCACAGAATCACAGAACCCCAGAACCACAGAATCACAGAATCAGAGAATCACAGAACCACAGAATCACAGAACCCCAGAACCACAGAATCACAGAATCACAGAACCCCAGAACCACAGAATCAATCACAGAATCAGAGAATCACAGAACCACAGAACCACAGAATCACAGAATCAATCACAGAACCACAGAATCACAGAATCAATCACAGAATCAGAGAATCAGAGAATCAGAGAATCAGAGAACCACAGAACCACAGAACCACAGAATCAATCACAGAATCAGAGAATCAGAGAATCACAGAATCAATCACAGAATCAGAGAATCAGAGAATCACAGAACCACAGAATCACAGAACCCCAGAACCACAGAACCACAGAATCATAGAATCAACCACAGAACCACAGCCTGAACCCTCAGCGCTCCTTCAGCCACTGCTTTGGTTATACATGACTGATATTCTGTCTCTTTCCTCTTTTCATGTGAAAAAGATCAAATTAATGAAGAGTGAGAAAGTTGATCTGTGCATCCCTTGATAGAATTCGAGCTGCTTAATCTCTCACCAAGCAATTTCCCTCACTGAAAAGGGAGCAACACAAACGAGTGTTCACTGGAATATGCTATCCTGACCTTTTAATGAAGGTGAAAATACATAGGAAAAGCAAAATTCCTGGGCACTATCAGCTTCCATGGCTGTTATTCTCTCTGTCACTGGGGCAGTCCGTGTGCTGTGTGAGCTGCAGTGCTCAGGGACACTATCCCCCTGCTCAAGAGCAGCCTATTCCCAAGCATGTTGTCTTTGGCATGGCCAATATTTTATCTGCCAGAGCCAACGTTAATGAAAAATTCCTGAAAAATTCCACATTTCAACACGGCAACACTCTGCTGGGAATAACAATCTCATGTGACCTCGTTCAAAAGCAGATATCGGGTAGGATACAAAACAGGGAGGTGTTTTTGACCCTCCCCTACCTCGGATTTGGGGACTTTGGGCTGAGTTTGTGGTGCTTGCCTGCCTTTATGAGTGATCTCAGCGCTGTCAGGTTGTGAGTTCCCTGTGGGACCTGCACCCAAAATCAGGATTGTGCTGTCAGAGCCACGGGGTTGGTGACACTGAGAACTCCTTGTGTGGCACAGCAGCCCCAGCTCTTCAAAACACAGTGAAGAAGTGAGTTTATAGCAGCAATTTCGAGAGAAATGTCCCTACAGGAGGGGTGTCCCCTTCTAAGACAGCCCTGGGGGTGTCCCTGCTGGAGTCCCTTTGACACAGGGCAGGAAAATTTGTGATCCATCCCAGCAAACATCAGCCTGGATGGATCGTCACACACAGCTTCATCTCCTCGTTGCGGCACACTGGAAAACCGAGGTCAGGCAAATAAAGCCGTGAAAAAAAGCCCAAGTCCTGAGTGAAGTGGCCTTAAATCACTGCCACCAAGTGAAGAGTGACAGAGCAGAGAAATGGGAGGGACTAATCCACCTCGATTTGCATGGATTGTGTTCTCCCAGGTGGGTTTTCCTTAGGATTTGTGAGCCAGCCCATCCTCTGTGCCCCGGCAGAGCTCCCTGTCCGGGCAGCCAGGGCTGTGGGAACCGGGGAGATCCCAGCACAGGGAGGACAGGCCCTGCTCAGGACACCTTGCAGCAGGCCCGGGGGTTCATTCACCCAGTGTGGGTCACTCAGTAAGTGGAGAAATAAGTGAAGAGAGCAAGGAAAATCCATGGATCCAGCCTCTCCACACCCTGTCCGACCATGAATCCTTTCTGCTCCGTGCACGCTTCGTGGACTACAGCGCAGAGGGCAAAGGAAAATCAAGACTTACAACTCCCAGTCCTCCAAACCCAGCGTATTCCACACACATCCACACCTGCCACGAGGCCGGGAGAGCAGTGTGATTTATCCCCCTGCAGCCAGAGTCGGTGGCAGCGTTTGCCATCGCTGCCTGGCGTGCCCGGGGGACGGGCAGAGCCTGACAGCGCGCAGAGAAGAGCGGCTGCTGGGATCCAGCAGCGGGTGAATGCTCAGCTTGCAGCCCCTGCAAGGTCCCCTCTTGCCAGTCCCCCTCCTCGGGACATCTGCTGCAGTGGCAGCGGCTCGGTGAGAGCACAGGACGCTCCTCCCGTGCAGAAAACATCTGTGCCCTGCTCCGAGCCGCTGCCTCCTGCTCAGCTGCGAGGGCTGCAAAGGGAGGGACAGGTTCTTGCCAGTCACGGACTTGCCCAAATATTTATCTCTGCTGAGGACAGTTTAGCTGCTGGATGCAGCCCAAGGCAATGATGGGAGCCATCGAACACGATGCACAGGAACGGGGGACAGCACGTCTGGCACTGCCTGGGCGCTGCAGGAGTATAAATAAAGAGCCAGTGAACTCCAGCTGCTGAGGTGTTTGTCCTGCAACAGGGCTGCAGCTTCCCAACATCACCAGCAGTGCCAAGAGGGTGCCAGGGATCACCCGGGGCTGCCCCCCGTTGCCACTTGCGCTTCTTTTTGCTTGAGGGGGCTCCAGACTGAAGGATCATCACTTTTTTGAGAAGGATTTGAAAGAGCAGTGGGGCAAAGCAGGGCAGAGCTGCCAGTACTCAGAACATTTCTCTGACACAGTGATATTTCTGGAAGTATCTGATGCAAATGTTCTTTTCCTGGAAAGATTCCTCGTGCTGCCTGCTGCCCCCGCCTCCCTTAGAACGCTGGGGCCAATATTTCTGTTGCAACTTCCTTGCTCCCAGGAGTTTCCTGCTGGAGATTTCCCTCTCCTCTGACCTGGAGCTGGTGGTCCCTGCATTGTTCTGTGGCCTGGAAGGAGGGAATTGCCCCAGCACTGCCTGGGACGCTGGCAGGTGTCCCTGAGGGATTCCAGCTCATCCTGCCAGCACAGAGGTGCCCTGGGAGGATGGCTCAGGTATTCCTGGAGCCCCTGATCCTCTTGTCCACGGTGCAGGGAGTGGCCGGAGCTCTGGATCCACGTGCAGGGAGACATCCCAGCACACGCTGCATCCCACTCCTTGCCACCCCCTCATCCAAGGGAGTGCTGCCCTCAGGGCTGTGCCCAGCAGCAGCTCTCACTCCATCTCCTGCTAGTGGATAAGATATGAACAACTTTTAGCTGGGCCAAATTTGGCATGAGGGCACCGTCAGAAACCTTGGAGCTGAGGGTACAAAAGCTGCAGTGCCCCAAGGGTCATTTTGATCACTTCCAAAAAAATCATCTTGCACAGCAGCCCTGCAGAGAGGATTATCACTTCAACTTCCCTGATTAGCCCAGGACACCAATTTTAGGCACTGTGAAAACAGTGAAGGTCAAATTTACTATGGAGTGCAAGGAGCAGTGACTCAATTTTCCTTATTCTTTAGAGTCACTTTTCACCTTGAAGAACAAAAGGTCCCCAAGTCAGAGAACGTTTGTTCTTGAGCCTTGCCAAAGCCTTTTCTTTTTTAATAAACCATCATTAAAAGCTGGGCCCACTGCCTTGACAAAAGAAAAGAATATATTTGTGTACACTTAAGTGACAGGAAAGAGCCTGTGAGCCAGGCCTGGTCACAGATAAAGGAATTCCGGACATTATTCCTTGTGCTCCAAGGGGTTGTGACATGGGATTTCCTCTCCAAGTGGTAAATAGCCCTGCAGTTGTACAGCAGGGTGGGGCCACCCCTGGTTTCTTTAAAACCAGGAGAGATGAAAGCACTTCAGGAGAAGAAAGAGGGGCTGGGAGCGTGTGCACAACGAATCCCTGGGAATGGCTGGGGGGAAATCCACCTGCTCCAAGCTTTGCCCCCAAAACCTTCCCAGGGATTTGAAGCTGGGCTCTGCTTTGGGAAGAGCAGCTCACGACACAGCAAAATAGATTTAACTGCATAGAGTGGCCCCAAATCTCAGCACCTTGCAGGAGACAGATGGAATTTGTGGGGAAATGGGGTTTTTTTGGGATAGCTCTGGATCCTTCCTGCCTTCTCTGAAGGCTGTGGGACACTGGCTGCCCATCCTGGCCTGGAATGGGATTAGAGGGGGCAGTGAGGGAGGGATCCCACAGCTGTGAGCTCCTGGAGGAGCCTCACTGGGATTTGGAACAAGAGCGAGGCAGTCGAGGACTTTTGTGACTGAAAGCACCTTTCTGTCTTGTGCTGAATCATGCCCAGGAGTGGGGTGAGCATTTCTGTGAGAAAACAGAAGAGCTGAAGCTGCAGATTTGATCCTGTTCTCATTTTAAATGGAAAAACTTCCAACTTTGGATTAATCCTTGGCATGGAGGCCTCACCAGGGTGCCCTGAGTTGGGTGAGGACAGAAGGGGGAGGAACACGGCTCCCTTGAAGAGGGAGACAAGAACATCGAGCTGATTTTATATTTGGATTTCCTTTCCTCCCTCTTCCTGTGGCTGTCCTGGAGGGTCAGCAGAACCTGCAGATCCCAAACCTCCCAGCTACAGCCGGGCTTAATGAGAAGGGGAAAGATTTGTGTGTTAGAGCTCTCCAAATCCTCAGGATTCAGGTCTGCAACAATAAACGTTCATTTAGGGAATCATCAGTGGAACAGATAAATTAGCATTTTGCAGGAGTTTGCCAATGGCAGGTTCCTACATGAGCCTTTCATTGCCTTCTGCTTGAGTGTAGATATCTGAATTATTTTCCCTTTCAGCTACTGTGGGCTCGTGTGTCAGCACAGGGAGGCACAGGATAAAATTGTAAAATTTCACTTGTACACTTCGTGCAAAGTGGGAATGTCAAAGAGGTTGAACTGCTGCTTCCAGTTTGGATGCTCAAGATCCAGTTTGGATGTGCTGTGAAGGATCTTGTTCCACTGGTGAAGAAGACACCAGGGAAGGGCTGGAGAGGTTGGAATCGTGGCTGTGTTCAGCCCCCACTGCATCTCACCCACTTAAAAGATTGTGCCAAGGGGGTTGAAGCCCCTACAGGACACATGGAGGACTCTAACCAAGTTCAGAACTGGAGAATTCCAAGGAGAAATGACAAATTTTCCTTCTTTCTCTGTGCCTCCTTCCCAACCTCCCACATTTGTCTGGAGACCGGGGAAAAGAGAAAGTTCCCCTGTTGTCTGCAGCAATAAAATACCACGGCTAAAATTCCTCTATGGCTGCTCTGAGGAACAACAAAGACAACGAGATGAATCATGCAGAGAATTACTCATTTCCAAACAGTAAACAGGTCATGCTCAGCATTGTTAACTCAGACTTGTGCCAGGCTGCACCGTCCCTGGCCCTGCCGTGGGTGTTTGGGCAGAGCAGGGGAAAATCTGTTGGTGCTCAGGAGGAAAACGATGGGAATTGGGCTGGAATTGCACCCAAACGTTGGCACTGCTGCCACTCACACATCAGGAGCACCACTAATTCCTGCTTTGCTGATATCCTGGTACCATCCATTAAGTCCCACCAGATAATCTGTATTTCCATGGCCAAAAGCCAAGCAAGCAATACTGAAAAATGAACAAACAGAACCCTTTTTAGAAAGATTTACAAAAAGCTTAACAGGTCTAATACTTAGGTTAGGGACTTGTAGTTTTAAAATAGCTCAGGTGAATTAAGAATACGAAAAGGGATCTGCTGTCCATCCTGCCGTGGAGATGTGAGAGTTTTAGTTTCACCACAGGGGAAACTGTCCCTTAATTTCAGTACTATTGTGGGGGAAACTGTCCCTTAATTTCAGTGTTATTGTGAGGGAAGCTGTCCCTTAATTTCAGTGTTATTGTGAGGGAAGCTGTCCCTTAATTTCAGTACTATTGTGAGGGAAGCTGTCCCTTAATTTCAGTGTTATTGTGAGGGAAACTGCCCCTTAATTTCAGTGTTATTGTGGGGGAAGCTGTCCCTTAATTTCAGTGCCACTGCCTCATGTCAGGATCTCTTTCTGCTGCCTCTGCCTGGGCTCAGAGGACTCTTCCCTCTGCACAGACGTTCCCATCACCACAGCAGCTCCTGGGAACAAGCTTTGCAGGATTGGGGTTTGATCTACAGCTCTTTTTACTCTCCAGCAGCGTTTTTCTCCTCCCAAAGCTGCTCCCATGCTCTGCCCTTGCTCTAGAGCCCAACAGAAATGCCTCACAATTTTCCTGAGCGCTCTCTTTATTCCGATGGCTCCTGTTTGAACCACTGCTATGCAGTTAATGCTGCGCAGTTGTTTCTGCCCCGAAACCTTCCAGCCAAGGGTTTTACAATTTGGCATCTGAGGTCTCAGCCTGCAAATTCATCCCTGTTTTCTTACTCTCCCCCAAGAGCCTGTTTTCAATTGATAGAAACATTTTGATAACTTAAGAGTGCACCGAAATGCTGGGCCTGCCTTTCCAGCTGGAACCCAAGAGTGTTCCTTCGACTCCAAACATTGCTCGTTGTTGGCTGCACCAGTGGCTGGTCTCGCCTTGGCTTGGCCATGCAGATCCAGGCATCTCTGCAACCTCCTGCCACATCCAGGGAAAACTCAAACCCACTTTTATTTGCTTTTCCAGCAATTCTGTTTGCCTGCAGTGCACCTTCTTCCCCCTCCTGCCCTGCCACTCCTCACAGACAGCCCCGTGCTCAGCAAGGGGCACCAGGAACCTGCTGGTTTCCTTCAGCACGTGCAGAAATCCCTCAGAGCCACAGGTCACCTCTGCCAGGCCAAAATTCCCGTGCAGTACCAGCAGTTTTAGTGACTCATGGAGACAAGAGGGAGCAGAACTCTGAAAGAAGAACCCCAGCAAACGCTGGCTTTACCTTGATGAGCTGTTTGTTTATTCTGCAGGGTCTCAGGTCTGGATTTCATTACTGGGATTAGTTCTCTGAATTCTTAGTGCAGCAAATCAAGGCTGTACGTGTGGAATCGGGATGGAGGGAACCTTTTTAATTGCCTGCATGGATTTGCATTATTCTTTCATCTCCCACCTTGGTGCTTTGCTCCTCCTGAATTCAAATGGTGACATTTTTCTGTCTTGGTGACATTTTTCTTTCTTGGTGACATCCGGTTTTCATTTTGCTTTCATTCAGTGCTCACTGAACTTTCATCATTCTCTTTTTTCTTAGTCATTTTCATATAGTTCTGTATTCCTTACCTGGGCTTTGGATCCTCTGCAAGAACAGTCAGGAGAGAGCTCCAAACTCTCCTCATTTAATTACTTTCAGGGTCATATTTGTTGATTTTGTTAACTATCCAGCACCCAAATTAATTTTACTGTTCAAAGGGCAACGGCACATTTTGGCTGTCTATAGGAACTGCAACAAACTCGTGGGGTGAAGAGGTGAGATTTTTAGGAAAAGCAAACAGTGGCATGGTTGTTTCTGCTCTGAAATCCATATTAAAAACAGAACCACTTTGGGGTTTTATAAGAAAAAAACGGCTTTTCATTAGAAAATTACGCTGTGGCAAAATCCTGTGTGGAAAGTGGCTGTGTTAGAAGCGGTTTTCCAGGAAAGGTTCTCCAGCCAGGACGGTGTTTCCGGTCACATCCCAACGATGCCATGACCTTGTTGTTGGGATGGAGGCGTAGGATGCTGGGGACACCACGTTCCTTGGTGGAATCAAGGCTCTGGATCTGTCTCCCACTACCGGGGGCTGCCCTAAATACCCGGCTATTTTTAGATGAGTCTTTCTCTGTTGCTGCTTTCCATAATAAGAAAAACCTTTGAAGGATTTGTGTTTTTATCCCTATGCACAAGAGGAATTAAAATAAATAAATAGGTCTTAAATATTTAGACATGAAGGGAGAAGAATTTCCTGCCCAGCTTTGGCTGAGCGGCGTAGGTGGCTTTAATGCGACCCGGGGCTGCTCCCGGTACCTGGCAATGTTTGCTTTCCTTGGAAGCAGCTGCAGTAAAGCACCTTTAAAATCAGGATGCCACAAAGCAAATCTGCTGTTTCCAGGTCACTGTGCAACCCCCTTCCCTGTGCCACGGTTCTTCCATTTGAGGAACTGATGTGATGCAACTCAACCGACCTGTTAGAGAGGGAATGGCTCCAGGCACGGCAGAGGGGTCCTGGGAGTGTCTGAGCACTCCCAAATCCACCCAAAAGGCAGGATCTGGCACTAAAACACAGCTTGGCTCTGAGCATCACACCTGGATTATCACCCACCTGCTGCCCCTTCTCTGGGCTGCTCCCAGACACCAGAAACTGCTTCAGCTCCCAACCTTTGTGGGTCAAGCGAGCTCCTCTGGGAACCTGCGGGGCACAGGAGAAGGGGTTTTTGTCAACAGGCAGCCATGCTATGTAGACTTGATAAATATGTGCAGTGCTAATTCGAAGCAGATTCCTGCTTTGCCACGAGCAGAATTCCTCCAAAGCCTGCCATCAAAAACATTATGTCACAGCTGTGGAGAAGCCTCACAAACAGGGGAGAAGTTGGGGTCAAGTCAGGGTAGGAGTGCGGTGGAGGCTGAGGAAGTGATTGAAGCCCTGCTCCACGGCCTGATGGAGTTTGTCATTAGGAAGGATTTCACAAGTGATTTGCAGCCAATTCCCTGGGTCCGATTGGTACTTTCCAGCTTAATGCAAACCAGTGAGGAAACCAGACCCAGTTAGGCCAAGCTGCCCAGGGAGGCTGCAGGCGCAGGGTAAAACATCACCCAGGGCTGCGGAAATGTAACTGAAACTGGGCTTGGGTTTAAGGAGATGGTTAGGTTCCCTCTCCCCATCTCAGCAAACAGCTTTTATCTTGTCTCCCAAAATAGCAACCTGCTATCCTTCAAAACAAACCAGAAAAAAAGGGAAAACCTCCTGAGACAGGCACACAAAGCCGACAGAAGTGGAACACGGAGCTGATCGAAAACAGATTCCAGCGTCAAGTCCAAAGTCAGCTTCAGCCCATTGCTCCTTAATGGGCAGAGCTCAGAAACTAAGCAAACAAAGTAATTACCCACCAAGCAGATTTTACTGACACTGAGCATTCACATGCTCCTGACACGTCCAACCCCTGTATTTGTTCAAACCCATCTCTGTTTAGTGTGGCACATCAATTGACTTGACCTCAGGAGGCTCTGGCTCATTTGCTTCTGGATTTATAGCTCAAGGAAAAATGGTCAAACAATGCTAGCAGGGGTGGGCTTTTGTTCTGCCTCACCCTGCCCGTCCACCTTCCCCGCTCTGATTTCAGCCCCATCCCTCTCGTGGCCTTCCCTTGGCCTGCTCCTTCTGCAGGTCAGTGATTCATCACACAGGAGGACACAGATGTTCTTTACAAAGGAGCCTTTCCATGCAGGCTCATATTTTTCTTAGAAAAGAGGGCTGGGGATGAGGAAAGAGGTGGAGAGGAGGAATAAAGGCCTGAGAATGGGGATTGCCCAGTTTCCACCAGAGTTTGTGTGGTGCTGCCGACGGGACACACCAGCACCTCCAGGGAGCAGGGATCACTGCTGGGCTCACACCAGCGAGGCTCCAGGCAGGAAACCTTGGGGAATGTGGCCTGAGGAAAGCTGTGGTCTCTCTGAGCAGCTTTTCCGTAATTATTTGGTGTTCCCTGGGCAGGCACCTTCCTTGATGGCAAGTAGGATTTAGCTCTGGAGCATGGTCAGAGGTTGCTTTGCAAGCCACCCTCTTGTCATTCAGCAGAATTCACTCAAATTCCTCTGCCAGCTCTTGCCTTCCTTGGAAAACATCCCCAGTCCTCTCTGAGGTCTGGTGTGGGGACACTCTGGAATCCAAAGCTGAGAACATCCACGCTGCCCTTGAGGGAGCACCAGAGAGGTTTGGAAAGGGACAGGTACAGGTCCTGTGCCCCAAGCCAGGCCCTGCTTGGCCGCTCAGCAGAACATCAGCTACTGCCCAAAGGGGGCAGCTGGAGCTCTCAGAGATTGCTCCACGTGGGGCACCAGCAAATGTTTTCTGAAGGACATCTCCCAGCACTTCATCTCATCTAATTCTAAATATTCCTAAAGATAGGACTGGCATCACTGCTTCCTTTGGGAGCTGAATTACACAGGCTGATGTAACTCAGCCTTGGGAAGGGTTTCTTTCCTCTCCCCAGACTCTTGCCAACAGAAAGAGCAGATAAAGGGTTGCCCTTGGTATCAGACGTGCTGTGATTCCAGCCTCTCCTGTTAACCACTCCCATTTCCAACAGTTTATTGCTGTAGCACCTGAAGGCCCACGTAAGATCCACTCCTGACAATTCCCATCAATTGGACTTAATTCTTCCTTTTTTTCAGATCTTATAAAGCTCGTTCTGTGCTGGGCTTAAGGATAAGGTACAGGCAGTTACAGGGGTTCCCAACTCTCCCATGTGCCAGTGGATGATGGAACAAGAAGAAAGATTTGGGAATCATGGATTTGGCCTGCAGGTGGTGGAGGAATGTGAGAGAGCATCCTCCTGATCTGACACATCCCGGCAGGGGCTGAGTGCTGGCAAAAAAGACCAAAAAATGCTTTCAAAGAAACCCACACTTTGCTAAACCACAGTGTCAGGGATTTTGTAACTTCTCTCTCTTCTTCCCTGGCCATTTTAACGTGTCCCCAGGGGATCCATCTTACAGTGTTCCAAAGCCGTGTGCTTAGGATGAATTACTTTATTATCAAAGGAGAAGCTGACATTTGGGACAGTGATTTAGTTGACTGAGTATTTGGAAATACTGTTTCACTTGCTGCTATTGCCTCATGTTACACAGAAAATTGCTCTGGTTCTGAATGTCCTAAGAACTGAAATAGCCAGGCCAGGCGAAGTTCAAAGTTAGCACCCCTCAAGTGGGACTTTACCTGGAGTTAATGCTGGGCAGTGCTTTAATTTGCGTGCTGTGGCCCGGTGAAACTTGATTTACTGACCTCTTTAACCTGAGGAAAGTTCATTTCCATCTGTTTACCATGAATTTATAGGAGTGTTACTTTTCAAGCCCCCCTAAACCGAGTCTGGCTGCCCTAAATTACTGCTGGAAGTTGTTTCCAGATTAAAGATGTCAGGGACTAGGTCAGCTCTCCACAACCAGACACCAGGACAGATTTCCCACACGTGTGAAACCAGTGGTTGGATTGAACTGTGGCAAAAATGTCAGTTCCCCACTGACGTGGAAAGCTCGGGGAAATCCCTCCTTAACATGTTCTGGTGCCAGTTTAAATCCTGACCTCTGCTGGCAGCTGGGCTCAGTTAGGAGCTGATGCCTGCCTGGGTTATTGCGTTGCCTCCTAAACACTGAATTAAGGCTGTTTCTTGCCTGCAGAGAGAAAAACGCTGCCTCAAATCTCTCTGTATCCTGCCTGACCCACCTGCAGCTCCATCACTCCTGATGCACCTTGTCCCCTCTGTGGGAAGTGCCACCAGAGTAAAGAACCACCACAGACACTTCCAGTCTGCCAATAGCTGGGCAGGGATGTGATTAATGAGGAAAAAAATGAATATTAACTTATCATAGCCAGCCAGAAAAGGAAAGGATTGGGGTTTCTTAAATCTGATTTCTTGACACTTCAAAAGGAAATGATGGAAAAGGTGTAAAACTGAAAACTTCTCAGCCACTACTCTAACTTTAAAAGAGTCCATTCTCCTGAACAAAATATCCACCCTGGAGAGCTTGACTCTCACCAGGGTGTGGGCAAGCCCTTTATTCCAGGTTAAAAAGTCCAGTATAAAGAGTAAAACCGGGTAGGAGCAAGAGGGAAGTCACTGGTGAATCAATAGAGATTTACTGCTTGTTTTTTCATGGGAGGACCTGGCTCATCTCAGGATGGATTTCAAGAGTGACTGATCCTCGCTGTGCACATGAGTAGGTTGGGGAATAGTTCTTGGAACTGAGTCAGCCCAACAATTGCTTTCATTATTTGCAGCTGTACAAAACAAATAAGTTTGGGAGAAATTTAGAGAGGTGCCAAATCCAATCCCATTGATGTGTGAGTGTTTAGTGCTGCACACACACATGAAACCCATGAATTACTGCTGTTGACTCCTCAGCCTCACCTGTCACCTTTGATAAATGAGCAGATCTGATGATACTCCTCAAAGTAATAAAGTAATTAAAGTAAAAGTCTTCTAAAGCCTTCCTTCCTTAGCATCCACAGCTTTGTAAGTAACTACTCACCTCATACAAATTACCTGCAGAGAGGGATCCTGATTGGATTAAAGGCAGCTCAGCACAGGGTTTGGACAAGCTGGGACCACAACTTGGTCCAGGTTTGGTGTCTGTAGCTGTGGGGAGCTGTTGAGCTGTCAGGCCCTAAAAATCTCCAGCTCAATCCATCCAAACTCACATAAACCACCAGGAGTTCACCTGTGGGGACAATTCTGAGTCGGCACAGGGACACAGGGAAGCCTGGGAAGGGCCCAGAGGAGGCAGAGATAGATCACAGAATATCCTGAGCTGGAAGGGACGCACAGGGATCATCCAGCCCAGCTCCTGGCCCTGCCCAGACACCCCAAAAACCCCACCCTGTCCCTCAGAGCGCTGTCCAAGCGCTCCTGGAGCTCTGGCAGCCTCGGGGCCGTGCCCATTCCCTGGGGAGCCTCGGCAGTGCCCAGCACCCTCTGGGGGCAGAACCTTTCCTGATATCCAACCTAAACCTCCCCTGGCACAGCTCCAGCCGTTCCCTGGGGCCTGTCCCTGTCACAGGGAGCAGAAGTTGGTACTGTCCCTCCACTCTCCCTTCTGAGGAAGCCTTCCCCCTTCCCGTTTTCCTACCCAGTGCTCTGGAGAAAGGGGAGAAATCCTGGCTAGGTTCACTTCCAGAGAAATGCTGGATTCGCTCTGGAGTGCAGGAAGTGCTCCCTGAGTCCCCAGCGAGGAGGTGAAGGGCCGGGCTGGGCAGTGGGAGCACAGGGTGATTGATCCAAAGCCACCACAGAGAGCTGTGTCCGGCTCTGGCCGGGGCTGCTCCCCGGGATGGGTCATCCTGGAGCCCCCTGGGTGCCCCCGTTCCTCCTCACTCCCAGCCCTGCCTGAGGAATGTGCCCTGTCCTGGGGATGGCCAGTGAGGAGGAAGGAAAGCTATGTCTGGAGCGCTGATGAAGTAATCCTGTCTGGGAATCATTGGAAACACTCGCATCTGCAGCCCTCCAGCTTTTCTCAGGAGACCACGTTGGGGGGAGAGGCAAAGACAGCTTCATACCTCACATTTTTGGATTTTTTTTTCCCCCTAGAGTCTTTAGGGCTCCTTTTTTGTGCATCTCGTTCCCACTGGGTCTGCATATTTCCTAACCATGGAGCAGTGCCAGGTCTTCTCTTTCCCAGAGGAATTGCCATAATTTGGATCAAGAAGTAACAACATTCCCAGCCTTTCTTCCATCGACATGAGATTACCGCATTTCCTAAATACTTCAAATTGTGCCTGAGTGCCTGGCAGATGACTGCAGATGTTGCCACCTCCTTTCCCAGATTTCATGTTTGTTTTCCATGTGGATCTGAGTTCCTGCCTTATCAGGCAGTCCCAAAGCAGGGACGTGTCCCCTCACTGCCCAGCTCACCAGCAGCACGGGGTGCCGAGATCCCTGCCACTGCTGGGGACTCTCTGTGGTGTCAGGGGGAAACAATGGCCCTGATTAATGAGCTGCTGTTGCCCAAGACCAAACAATTTTGACCTGGAGTTGCTTTCTGTGACCTCTTTCCATAAATCTGCGGCCGATGCAGCGATGCAGAGCGTGGGCAGCCAGCAAAGGCCGTGGCGTTGTAGTTCCAGGAGCTGCCTTGGAGCAGGGGCAGGTGGACCCCAAAGGTGATGTTTTGGTGGCAGAAAACCCAAGGAAAGCTCACAGGGTTTGTGTGTCAGCACCCAGAGCAATCAGTGGCCTTGCTGAAGGGTTTTGCTGATTACAGGAGGAAACCAGGGTGACCCTGTGCCACCTCAGCAGGAAGTGCTGATGCATCTGCGGGCGAGGAAAAGCCTTGTGGGAACAAATCCCAAAAGCTGGGCCAAAGCCTTATCTTATCTCCAAACACTTTCTCCACTTAGCAGTTGTTTTTACTGCGCTGTTGTTGACGTCTCCCCGCTCCAAACTAATGATTTAATTTTTCGTTGTTGTCACTTCGGATCATTTACACCCCAACTGCTGCCTCTGGCTGAGCTACACACAGCTTCCACTTGCTGTGGAATGGGTGGGAACTGCTCCCCTCTCTCGTGACTCAGCTGAGCAAATCCTGCCTTCCCTGGCTGGGAAAATCAATGGGAACAGGAATCCTGTTGCTTTGCCAGAGATACTCTTGGGTTAACACTTGCATTTGAATATCCCGAAGGAATCTTTGCCATCTCTCCTGATGACTTTGTGATTGTTAATTTAATTTTGGATGAACTTCTTTGGCTTCTGTAGGAAGGGAAGCTCTGGCTCTGGCCTGGAGGTTGTCAGCTCTGTGCCCACCCACAGCAGGGCCACCCTGGGGGATTCCTGGTTATTTTGAGGTGGAAAACCACAGGAAGAGAGGCTTCTAGTAAGCGTTCCCCCTAAACAAACAAAGGAAATAGAAAAATCTTTAAAAGCTGATGAGCCATTTTCCTTAAAAATAGTTCAGCTTGAATAGCAGGCAAGGGAGAGAGTCCTGGCAAGGGGCTGTGAGAGACTGAACCCCTATTCACCTCCTCCTCTAGGAAAGGTTTTAGCACAGTGGAGATGCACAGGAAAAGATGAAGGGTTTAAATCTTCACAGACAAATTATTACCCTCGATAGACACATGGAGAATTGAGAGAGCAAATAACCTGACCAAAAGCAGCTCCCTGAGCACAGGAAATGGCAGAGAGGCACTCCAACCACATTAGGTCTAGAGGGGTTTTCCCCAAAGGATTCCGACCTCCACATTCCCCACCTGCAGCCTCTGCACTGCCTCAGTTCCCATCGGTGCCTTCACCCAGAGCTCACCAGCCAGCAGAAAAGACCAAAACTGAAAGTTTTATCTCTGACTTACAGCCAAGACCTTCCCCACAAGAGCCTCCCTTCTCCTCTGCTGGGAAAGCCAGTGGGAGCAATAACATTTCATTTAGGAGATCATGCCTTGCGAATCCAGAGCATAAAACATTTCATTAATGTCTAGGAGAATCAAAAATCCTATGTCCAAACTGACAACAAAAAGAGGGGGTGGAGATGGGTCTCTTTAGTCATTTGCTGCTGTTTTTTTAAACCTTTGAAAAGAATAGAAAATCACTGGAGTGTAACAAGGGAAAGCTGATTCCAGGAGCTGAAGACTTAATAAACACCCCAAATATTGCAAGGCTTGTGATCCAATAATGCTGGCAGTGCTGTGGTGTCCTCTCTTTCCATGGGGGTAACCTTGAAATAAATCCTAAAATGATTGCAGGCCATTGCTTTAAACACACACGGCTTGTCAGTGAATCCCTGAGCTCTCCAATTGCAGCAAAAATAGATTTCCTTGGGGATAGAAGCATGAAAACACCCTTTGGAAGGGGCACCTGCTCATTCTGAGGTGTGCTCACGCTGTGCCTGCCATGAGGGGCCCTGGCAGCTCGGAGGGGAGCACTTTGGCATTTCCTTGGTGTGGTTTCTGCTGCAGGGACAGAGTTGTTTGGCAGGAGGGGAGGGGACAGCTCTGCCTCTGCACCACCCCATCACTGGTGGTCACCTCTCACTGGTGACCAGGGCAAGGTGTGGTGTCCCTACAGCCCCCGGTGATTCCAGAGGGCTCTCAGAGCTCCTGTGCCAGGCAAGCCCAGCTCACAGGAGTATCCTCAGCAATGACAAAACAGATTTCAAACGTTGTGTATCTGTCACCCTCCTTCCCTGACTCAAATCAGCTCCAAACTCTGACTTTCAGTCCTTTCCAAGGGGCCCTGAGGTGCCCTGGGGCCCAGCTCTCTGCTCAAGAGTGACTTTACACACGTGAACAGCCCCAGGAGTTCGCCCATGTGCAAAAAGCCATTTGTGTGCCCAAGACCTGGCGGAATTCTTGCTCTAACCTGCACTCTCTGCTCTGCCCAGCAATTATTTCCTCATCATCTGAAGCAGAGGCTGCGTGGGCTCTGTCCCCCAGCTCTCCCCGTGGCCAGAGGGGATCCCTGGATCCCTCAATCAGGTAACACATTGCCTGAGCTGTCACTGAGCCACACCGAGGCAGGGCCAGGCTCACAGCCACCCGTGAGGGCTCTGCCAGGGAGAGCTGCAGTGCCCAGAGGGTGCCTGGAGGAAGGCTGTTACAATAAGGGGCAGAGATTAAAAATACTTTTTATCCCTGCTCGCTGCTGGGCCCAGGATGGAGCATCAGGCTGTGCGTGGGAGGGATCTCCCTGTGCCAAGTGAGATGGAGTTGGAAACCATCTGACAGAGAGGTGAGGGAGGTCACCCATTACCCTCTGCCTGGGGAGCCTCCCGTGTTTAATGTTGGCCGTGCTGCAAAATCAGATTATCCCAGGCAAAGCAGTTTTCAATATATTTTTCTCCCCTGGATAATGTATCAGTCAACCTTTCACATTTCACTCCCGAGGATTTGTGCTTGTGCTGTGTTTGCGGTTTTCACCGCCGAGAGCAGAATGTTAAAGCCGGAGCTGGAGGCAGAAAGAAACTCCCAGAGTCAGAACTGGTGCAGGAGGCTCTGGACAGAGGCTCTGTCCTCACTTGGGGCTCTTTCCAGGGGCATCTTTAACCTGGAGATGCTGCTCTTCTCTTTCTGGAGCCAATTTGTGTTGGCCTCAAGGCAGGGCAGGGATGTGAGGAGCCCGAGCTCCTGTCCTTCCCCCCGGCTCCCAGAGGGGATGTGGTGCTGAGACCTGTCTGTAGCTCTGCAGGAGGCAACGAGCTCCCTGCCAGACCAGCTGGATTATCACTCCAGCCTCTCATCCCAAACCATGCCGGGGGTCTGGGGAAGGAGGCTGCACCAGGAGCACGCCAGGAGCAGGGGCAGCTCCACGGGGAATGCCAGGGACAGCTGTGGCACCCAGGACTTTTCCTGTGACCCTCACAAGGAGCTTTGCCATGGTCAGTAACTCATGACACAGTAATGAGTGCTTGCTTTTAATTTTGTGTCCCTCACAGCCCTAGAGCAGGACCAGAGTTACTGAACAGGGAGGAGAGGATGATGTTCTTTTGGGCCTGGGCACTGCAACTTGAGCAGTGCACTCAGAGCACTTCAGCCTCAGCAGGATCAGCCCAGCAGGTCTCCCACCCCACCCTGGATTGTTTGTAATTTTATGGTTTAGGGACAAAGGCGGGGGAGCAGGGCTGTGGAAAAGAGGGGATGCACTGCCAGGACCATGCCTGCTCCTCCCTGTCAACATCCTAAAGCCTTGGTACAGGCATGAACCTCCTCAAACACAGACAACAAATATGAAAGTGGAGCAGATCCTTTTCTCCTCATTCCAACACACCCTGGGGCTGTCCCCAGCTTTGCCTCCAAAAACTCAAGTCTAGTTCTAACGGGACCAGGGGAGGTTAGGAATATTGTGAGGTGTGACTCTGCCAGTTTGGCATTAGGTGTCTGCCCTAGCACAGCCTGACCTTGCCCTCACTACTCTCTCTGTTTTGCCCTCAAAATGTTCTTTTCCCAGCCCACTCAGCTCTGGAGTGGCAGAAGGGGCACAGGCTGTATTTATATAAACCCTCTGTCACCTGCCAGCAGAGACCAGATGTGTGTGTGGCACAGGAATTCCTCCTCCTGTCCTCTGTGGGGTAGAAAAGCACTGAAATTCCACTTTGCTTATTCTGTTCTTCAGCTCCCCAAGCCAAGATAAGCTTTGGGCAAGAAGTAACTCAGAAGCAAAAACAGAATAATTGAAAAATACTTTTCTTTCTTTCAGCAAAAACAGTGTCAAATATTATAAAAGCCCAAGGACTCTGCAGTCAGAGCAGAGCTCAGGCTCTCACCCCAGACCCTCTGGCAGTGCCACACTTGCCCATGAGAACTACAGTCCAGGCTGGTCAAAAGCCCAGCTCAAGACACCGGCTGAGCCCCCCTAAGCCCTAAGAACAACTGAAGACACAAGAGGAGAGAAATAATCTTGTTTCTAACCCCAGGATTTTCTAAGTCCTGGCTGAAGTCGCAGCATAAAGAGCCCAGAGCAGATCCTGGGAGGGCTACAGGGACCCAAACCCTCCTCAGCTGGCAAATTAATGGCACTTGACAGACAAATTTGAAGCTGTTGGCCATATCCTGGAGCATTTTTGCAAAGCTCAGCACAGTCAGTCTGAAGGGGCTGGGAAATACCTCAGCACCACGGAAGAACCTGTGCCAAAGCTCAGCCCATTCCCGGTGGGAACTGGCTCTGCCTGGAAACCAGAGGGGACTCAGAGCCAAGAGCAAGGACTGGCCTGGCAGTGTCTCCTCCTGCAGAGTCTGGGGCTTTTTCTGCTGGTTCTCAGCTCAGTGTGATGCTGCTCCCTGCGTGTGCTGTCCTTAGGGGGTGTAGGAACAGCAGTGCTTCCCAAAAGAAATGGGAACTGCGGGGCTGGAGCCCCCTGGCTGCTCTGCCTCCCCAGCATTCCATGGAATGGCAGTTTGGAGGGGCTAAATAATGTCACACAGAGCCACTGGAGGGAGTTTGTGTTGGCCAGACTCCAGCTTCTTGTTCTGCAAAGGACTTTGGAGATGGAGCCGCCAAGGCAGGGGGGAGAGGGTTGGATCCGTCTCTGGTGGCCAGGACTGGCTCAAAGTCTCAGCCAGAGTCTGTAGGAAGGGTCAGTGGCTCCAAGGGGAGTCCAGCACCGTGGTGTCTGGGCAGGATCCCCCCTGGAAGGACTCTGTGGTGCCATGAGATTATTTGGCCTCCGCTGAGTTCCTGATGGGAACTCCAAGGGCTCCTGGAAGAAGCCAGAGACTCCAAAGTGGGAGCGAGTCACTCCCCACACTGATGCCAGGCAAAGAGCATTTACTGAAATCAAGCAGCAAAGAGATGAGAGTAGAGAGGAGAGGGCAGGAAAATCACTGCTTGGTGCAGTTGAAAAGTTAAATCCTGGTGTTTCTCCTTCTGCCAGATATGTTATCTCCCTCCCTGCTGCAAATAATGCCTGTGCTGGGAGCCCAGCGAGGATTTCTGGCTTATCAAGTGCGAGGCAAAGGAGAAGAGAGAGATTTGAAGAGCAGGAGGGGAAAGAAAACACGGCTTTAATGTCAGAGCTTTGGAAGTGGAGATCCTTATCTGAGCCTGGTTTCTCCTCTCCTTGATTATGTTGCTTTGAATTTGGACAAAGCAACCAGCCTGGGCAACCTTCGCTTCTGGTTCTTCTCAGTTTCACTTTCTGAGCGTTGTCTCGTTGTAGATGCACACTCAGGTTCTCCTGGGGACAGTTCCACAGGCAGGAGACATTTCCTGGGCCAGGAGATGATGAGAGAGACCTTTGTCACTGCTGTCATTAACAACCCTTGTCACCAGAGACCCGACAGAGTCACAGAGTCCCCTGGGAGCATCACCCCAACCACAGCGCCCACCGAGCCTGGGGTTCAGCTCACATGCAGCATTTGGGAATGGTGATCCCAGAATTATTATAATAATTCCCCAGAATTGCTGTTCCCTCCCATCGATTCAAATCTAATTTATGAGCTCACCCATCGAATTATTTCCCAAGCACCTGACTCCTTCCACTTTTATATGTGTGCAAAATCCTTTTGACACAACTCTGTTCTCCTAAATCTGCAATAATCAGTAATAAAGATGGCTCGGAACGCTGTTGGCACAAACGCAGGTGCTCAGTGTCAGAAAAGAGAGAGAGGAATAAAGGAAACAAAACCAAGCTGAGGGCACCTCCCGACCAACCCCGGCAGCTGAACTGCACGGGATAAATGCAGCACTGTGTGGGCCCCCAAATTAGGAACTATTTACAAAACAAAGAGCTCGCCCCGAGCGCATTGTGCTGCCCTGGCGCCAGTGAATAGCCCGCCTAAACTAATGATGGTTCCTTCTGGTTTTGGGTCAGGTCTCGCTGAGGAAGAGCTTTTTCAGAAACCAAAGCTGAGCATTTCAAAGGACTACATCGTCATCTCACCAGGACACACCCTGAAAATCAAATGCTGGTAAGAATTGCTCCAGAACGCTGCATTTCTTGTGTTGATTGGTTTGGCCCAGCAGAGCTCCAGGACTGGGCAGAGCTGGGAGCTGGGGCTGTGCGCAGGGAGGTGGACGGGCTGGGACAGAGCAGGGAGGAGAGTCTGGGGTCAGCTTGGCCAAATTCTTCGTGTTGGAAAGGGGCCCAAGCAAAGCCCTGAGTCAGCACAGGGGAGAGCTCATGGGAGCAGGATGTACCGGGCTTGAGGACATGGCTGGAAATCCTCTCTGAAAAAGGGGCAGATTCAGCTCCTCTGCAGCTAAAATCACTCCTTTGCTCCCTGTCCGTGAGGAAATGACAGACAGGATCACCAGGAACTGCCACCTACCCATCACAGACACTTAAATAAGATTAAATAAGCAGCAGTCACTGTGTGCACATTCAAAGATCCAGCCTCTTCAAACATAACCTGCCCTTTAAATCAAATTTAACCAGGACTTGTGGAAAACCCAAGTGCTGATGCTGTAAATGACAGCAGCTCTTCAGCCCTGGCACAACGTGTGCCAGCAGCCATGCAAGGAGCAGCAGGAGCTTGGTGATGACAGGGAGAGGATGCTCTGGGGATGGGGATGCAGCTGACACACGAGGAAGAAGCACACCCAGAACACACAGCAGCTGCTGGGTCCCACAAAAGGCCTCAGACCGAGATGGAAGGAGGAGCTACTTCTTCTGAGAGGGATTTTTACACTTCACTGCTGCCAGTGGTTGTTCCTCAGGTTTTTTCTGAGAGTGTTGCAGGAGAGAAGGCTGAAGGTAACACAAACTCTCACAATTTCTCTCTCTCACACACACATTGTTTTTACACCTTCTTGCAAGGTTCCTTTGGCTGGAGCCACTGCTTGGATGGTTTCCTGCAACAAAAGTTACTGGAAACAGTAAAAAAAATGCAGTAGGAAGGTGAATCTAAGCCTTAGGTTATGCTGACACATCTCCTCTGATTTTTGTCCCAGACTATTTAATTCTTTGTTATAGAGAAAGGTGAATGGTCTCAGCCTGTGTAAATTTGGGATGTCTTCTGGAGGGTAAGGCAGCTTTTTTCCAAATACCTCCAGCTTGCCATGTGGCTTACGAGGTCAGAGCAACCTCCCAGTGGTATTTTTAGCATGGCAAACAGCAAACATGATGGCAATAAAGTTTAAGCAGTCCTTTAACATCTCAGTGGTGCTCTCCATAAAACCTGTGTGGAGTCGAGGTCCCTGGAGTGCCCCAGGCCCATTAAATCAGCATTTCCCATAATTTCTCCATCCACCACCTTTTTAATCTGGAGGAGCACCCTGCTTTTCTCGCACCACCAGATGACTAAACAGCTGAGGGAGTTGTTAGCACTTCAGTCTCACGTTGCTTTGTGGATGCAAAGCAAGAATTCCCCATGAAAGGTCTGAGAAACACAACAGGACGTGAGCATGGGGTGTAACACGGGACCAGGGCCCGGAGCACTTCAGCTGCTTGGCTCAGGTCACGCAGGAGCTGGCAATAGAAGGCAAGTGTGCTTTCTGAATGCAAGATTCCCTGCATCAGCCCCTCCGTGGATGTCTGCCCTCCTGCCCCCTCGGCACACACACAGGTCAGCTCCTGGCCCGGGGGAGCTCTGGAATTCTTTGTGCTTCCAGAGGCATTTGGGCTGCGTGGGGCACAGCACGAGGCAGGTTTGTGGGAATGGCCCTCCTCCCTTCAACTCCAGGCTTTTGAGGTTCTTGGCCAAGATTTCCTGGTTTGTGGCAGTGGGGCCGAAGCTGCTGCTGCCACTCCCCTCTGCCAGATGTGTGAAAATCGCAAAGCATCACCTTCCACCGGGATAAAGTGTGTAGGGGGGAAAAGTGGGCAGATTTAAGGGAGCACAGGTGTGAACTCCCAGCGCTGCCCTGCAGGGCACCAGAGCACCAGGGTGGGTGTGGGTGAGGAGGGGCAGGGGCACGGTGACGTGCTGGGAGCTGTGGCTCCATGGGAACTGGCTCTGTTTCCTATTCCGGGCCAGGAATCCCAGTCCTGGAGTCACTAATGACGTGGGTAAGGTGGGGACAGAGCTCTGGGTGCTCGGAAGGGACAGGAAGCTGCTCTGACGTGAGGTGAGGCTGTCCAAGCCACCAGAGCATCCAAGAATGAGGGCGAGGCTGCTCACCAGAGAGGATATTCCCACTTTTCCCAGTGCTCTCCTTCAGCTTTGTGCTGGGAATAACCTCAAGAGCCCAGCTCCATGTCCGCCTCCTCTGCAGGAAGGCGGCAGAGGGACGGGCAGGAACGAGGGCCAAGAGGATGTTTGTGGAAATGTCCCTGGATGTCCTGGCAGACGTGCTCTGAGTGCACCCATTGCCCCACTGCAGGCCACTGGAGTTACTGGCTAGCTGGGAATTTCACACAGGTACCATTCTGGGCGTTTCCACCCCGCTCCTGGGTCTGTGTGTCTAGACCAGATTTCTCCCTGGCAACTCTCAGCTGGGGAAATCCAGGGGTTCTCACTCCTTCCTCAGCTCAGCAAATGCCAGTGGGAATTCCCAGGGTGAGAAGGGTGAGCCAGCCCCCTGTTCTCGGGAAGAGTGGCTCCTCTGCAAACACACACAGAACTCCCTCTCTCTAACGCCAGCTTCTTGCCCAGAAAAATCCATGGGTGATTACCCCCCTAACCCACCAGTTTCCACACTGAAAACCAATGTGCTACAAAAACCCCCATCATCTCCATCTCATAGGCCTGTGTGATATCTCTGGTCCATCCCCAGCGCCCTCAGAGGGAGCTCCAGGAGCTCCTGCTGCCATGGCCTGATGCTTCCAGCACAGCAGGACCAGCACGTCCAGCTGGGAGCTCTGGGTCCTGCAGCAGGTGACACCCAGGCCCTGCTTTTTGGCCTGAACTCCGTGGAATTGCATTTGCCACGAGCTGTGCTCGGAGATCCGGCAGCAGAGGGGTCGGGTGGGTGGAACGTGCATCCTCTGCCCTTCTGGCTTGATGTTCTGGCTGCTGTCACAAGGGGAATTGGAAAAAAAGTGTCCTGAGCTGATATTCCCAGATTTGTAACCTGATTAGTCCCAGGGCCTTCACAAAAATCAAGACAGAGTCACTGCTGATTAAGCAAGAAAGGTGATGTGAAATTACATAAATATCCTCCTCTCTCCATGCAGCCTCAGTGCAAGAAAATATACATTAATTTAGCTGTTAAAATATGCAAAGTCCTCCGCCTGGGACAAACATATAATTTTATCTGATGCTTTCTAATGTTTGAAGTGGCTAAAATACAGTGGTGTAAAAACAAACTTGTGTTCAGGCAGTGTGTCAGAAGAGAAATTCAACTTTTCTCCAGGAGCTTGCTGCAGTTCCCAGGGAGTATTTCAGGAATGTCTCCTGCTCTGGGGAACAGCGTGGGGTGATCCAGCTCAATTTCTGATGGGTGGAAGTGCAAACACCCGGCGACCTTTACCATTTATTTGGGAATGACAAGGGTAGGAGCACTGGGGACAATTGGCCTGAAGGAAGCCCCAGTTTTGCCTGAATCCTGTGTGATTTGGCTGTGTTGTGCTGGCAGGGGAGCCCCGTCTGTGAGCTGGCAGCTGAGGGAGGACAACCCCCGGGTGCACACGAGCGGCTGCCGCGATGTCCCCGGGCTGAGCTGCAGCCAGCTGGTCCTCAGGAGAGCCACAGTCAACGACACTGGGTACCTCAGCTGTGCCCTCAACAGCACCCCTGAGCACCAGGGGCTCGTGGCCAGGATCTACGTCTTTGTCCAAGGTAAGAATTCCAGTTGTTTTTGAATGGTGTTCGGCTGTGGGAGCTGTGTGAGGCACAACCAGCAATGCAGGGGCTCTCCCAGATCCCACCTCCCCACCAGCCCAGGAGGAAGCAGCAGCTCTGGCACTCTGAACAGACCAAATATAGCTGGATTTTCATGGCAGCTGGATTTTCATGGCAGCTGGATTCTCAGGGACACGGATGTGAGAACCAGCGATCACCCATCCTGTTCAGTTCAAGGATTTGAAAGCTGGATTGTCCCATCATTTCAGTGTCCCAAGTAACAGATCCACCGACTTCCTCAAACATCCTTTCTTTTAAGACTAAATTCTTCAGTCCTACAAGGTTTTGCTGTCACAGTGCTTTCCCAAAGATTCATCCTGAATGCCCAAGCCCTCTCTCTTTCCCTTCCTCCCCAGGCATGAACCTTCCCAACAGGATTCTTTGTAATTCCTTCCCTCCTACACATCTGAGTACTGCTTTGTCCTTACATCTGTGAGACATTCCTAGCAGAGCTGGGTGACTGCACTGGACATATCTTCTTGTAAAAAACGTCCCATTGCTCATTTTTGCTCCCTTTGAGCTGCCTCTCCCCCACGTGTCAGAATCATCAAGCTCAGATCCAAGAATAAATGGAAGCAGGAACTTCAGAGGAGCGTGGTGCTCTGTGGTTAAGTGAATGCAACCTATTGAACAGCCATTACAATAATGGGAGTTTTTGTTAGAATATCCCCTCCAAACACTGGGTTTTTTTTCAGATCTACTTGACAAATGCATTACTAAACACTGAATCATCTTGGATCTTCCAAGCTGAGATTGTGAATCCTCAGATGAAGAAGCTGACTTTTAGTGCCTTGAATAGGGGATGACATGAACTCCTCTGGTGCTGGGTAGGCTCAGCCTTCGCTTCCCCACAAATACTCGTGGGGATGAATTAATTTCATTTTCCTAGCAAATGCTAAAATGTGGTTCTTTGAATCCTCTTACTCACACGAATGCTGGAGAGGCAGTGAGTTTGTCTGATGGTATTTGAAGAGTGCTGCAAACCTACACTTCCAGAAAACACAAATCTTTGCTGGGCAGCTCTGACTCAGGGTCTCAGGGTGTTGCTAATGATGGTGAACCAACACGAGGAGTGACTTCCATCCCCCAGGGGACTCTGATATGCCCACACAGCTAAAATCAGCTTTTGCACCTCCAGGTGAACACACCTGCTCAATTCGTGTGGGTGGCACTTTACTGCCTGTTAAAATAGTCCCTTTCTACCCTTTTCCTGCTTTCCCAGCAAGTTTTCCTCTAATTGGAAACTGGCTTTTTGGCGTTACTTCTTAATTCCTGAAGTCATTTTTTTTCTCCCTTTCTATTTCCTTTCTCTGCTTTTTTCTTGGTGCTCTGGTTGCTTTATCCACCCTGGTTCTTGTGCTGAGCTGTTTCCTTTTCCCATTACACCCAGCTCAGACGCCTCAGGTCCAACATTGTTAACCCAGCCCACCCCACGCTCCAGGAAACTCAATTCTCTCTCCTGATTCAGTGCCCTGGCTGCCTACCCAGCCCTTCATTACTCTGTGGCAGGAGCACGTGCAGGAAATGTTGTGGATCTTTTGGGACTGCCTGAGCACTTTCCTGAAGAAAATATCCCAAGTTATGAAAAGCCTTGCTGAGGATGCTCTTGGAACAGAGCTGATCTAAAAAAACGGCAGGATGTCCTCCTGCTTGCTGAGACTGCTGTGCCAAGGCTCTCCTGACAAACAGCACAAAATCACCCTCTCAGGTGCACTTTAATTGTGTCCCGTGTCCTCCCTCCTCTAAAAGCTCTTACTCAGACTCCTGTGCTTGAAAAGTCATGGAAGGAAAACGGGTGGAAAATGGTCCAGCTTGTCCTGTGCACCCCAAAGCAGGGCTCTGCCCCAGCAGCTCAGTCCAGAAGCTGCAGGTTCCTGCTGGGATCTGGCCTGCCAGGCTGAGGAAGCTGCTTGGCCCCGTGAAATGGAGCTATTTATACCTCAGCATGGATCTGTCCTCAGGGCACACTCTTCCTCCCATTCAATTCCTGTGGATATTTGTTGGAAGCCAGCAGGCTGTCCTGGGGACAAGGAAACTGCTCTGGACTTAAACAAGGAGTTCAGAGCACACCTACGGCTTTCTTCAATATTTAAAGGTTCCTTTGGAAGGAAATTGCTGTGACAGTGTCTGGGCAGCACTGAGAAACCCATCAGCTGTCTCCAAGGCAGGGAGCTCACAGATCCCTGCGAGTGCCAGACAGGGGTGAGGCCCAAAGCTCATCTCTGGGGATGTTTTTTGGAGACAGCAAGTGCTCAGCAGGGTTTTTGTGAGGCTGAGGCAGGTGGAGGGAGAAAATGTGGAGCCAGCCCCTGAAGGCTGGAGATTCCTCTGAGGTTACAAGCCATTATTGCCAAAAAAGGAAGGGGAATGGTATTTTTCCCTTCATTCCTGGCCGGCTGCTTGACACCGAAATGAGAACATGATTGTGTCGGAAGCTCTGCTTATTGGCCATTATTTCCTGTGCTGGCTCCTGTTTTTCCAGCCTCCCTGGTGGGGTCTGTGGGCTCTGGCAGGAGCTGGCACTCGCAGCTCTCCCCGTGGGGTGGTGGAGCCGTGACTCTGCACACCCCTGGGTCAGGAGGGACCCTGACAGCTGCCACCCCTCAGCTGTGCTCCGGCACTGAGGGAGGCACAGCTCAGGAGCTTCATCCTGAATTAATTGTTCCCGAGGCCTTTTCTGCCTCCTGCTGCAGCTGCAAGTCCCAAGGATCTTAATTAAAGAGGAAGACAACCCCTTCTCCTGCTGCCCATCTCCTTGTTGGAAATACAGAGTAGCCCAGGGCTGGAACAGGAAGAGTTGGGAGTTTTTAACAGCGTGAATTCCATCGCAGCTCTGAGGGATACTCTCTGCAGGGAAAGGCAGTGTCTGGTCCCACACTGCAGGGCTGGATGGGCAGAGCAGCTCTGTGGAAAATGCTGCCACAGCCACCCAGACACGGCATCTGCTTCCATCTGCCCTGTGCAGTTACCCCTCCTGACCAAGGGGTACCTCCCTGTGAGGAATACACTCATTTACTCCAGCCTTTGGGGCAGGCTGTGGGAAAATGCAGACAGTCCTCCTGCCAGTGGTGCCCTTGGTGTGTTACCCACTTCATTCTTACATTAAATTCAAAACACAGCACTGCTCCAGCTAGAAAAACCTAACTCTATCCCAGACAAAACCAGGCCAGCATCCACCCCTTATTCCATATCTCTCACATCATGCCAGGTCCCACATCCCACATTTTCCAATACCCCACTGCCTTTCCTGCCTTACATACACACACAGGTATCGTTCCCAGCTGAAGCCAGGACACTGGGGCACATATAAAATTTAACACAGCGTAGAGAAGGAGGAAAAAAAGGACAAATCAAACAAAGATTCATTCCACCTTCCCAAAGAGCTTCCCCAGGCTCCAGTCTAGACAGGAGTCAGGACTTGCAGCTCTCAGCTGTTTGAAATGCTGTCAGTGTCAGCAAAGTCAGAGTCCTGCGGGTGTCAGCTGGAAGAGCTCCTGGCTCGAATCCTGCCTCAGCTCCGAGTTCCTCCAGCAGCCCCTGTGTCACAGTCAAGGGTTTGCTGCAGATTCTGTACCCCTCAGTGAGTGATCAGAGCAAGGAACGAGCCCACCCAGCCCTGCTGCCTCCACCTCGTGTGCCTTTAGTGCTGAGGTAACTGGAGCTGGGCACATCTTGCCAAAGAGTGTCTGGAAAAGTTCATCCAGGTTCCCAAGCTGGGATTCCTGCCCACTCCCCGATGGCATTCGCTGTGCCAGAACTGTAGGGCAAGAAGAGGCACCTCCCCAGTGCGTGGGGCCAGCCACACACATCCTTCAGCATCTTTTATGCAAAGCAGGGCTGTTCTTTTATTTCTTGAAGTAATTATGGCCACGATAGCGCTGGTTCTCAAATAACTGCTGCAGAAACAGGAGTCTCACCTCCTCTGACTGCAGCTGGCACAAAACCTCGTGTGTGACCCCACAAGGGTCTGAGCAGCCTGGGGTGGGTTCCCCAACTCCTGCTTGTCCCAGTGGACACACAAACATTCTAACAGTGAACATTTTACCAGTGTCTGCCCACCCAGAGCCATCAGCTGCTGGTATTTCAGCACCTCAGTGTGAGCGAGTCAGGAACACACAGGACTCAGGGAGTCCTTTGCTTCCACCCGTTCGGCTCTCAGCACTGGTGTTCACAGGAACACAGGAAATCCAGAGATGCCCCTGCAGAAAATTTGAGTTCTGGCTCGTTCTAAAGCCCATGTGGGCACCATGGAGGCACCAGCCACAGTGCAGTCCTGCCAGGAGTCTAGAGCATGAGGGCTGGAAATCAAATTTGAAGCAAGACAGACATTGATATGGGAGCACAAGTCCTGCTGAGGCCATTCCAGAGGGAAAAGGGGGATGCATCCAAGCAACTTGTCCTGCTGGAGACAGTCCCTGCTGGTCAGCTGCAGGGAAGGGCAGGAGCTCTGCCTTGCTGCTACAAAGAGTGAGGAGAGATGGTCCAAGTGCTGCACCAGGGCTGAGTTCAGCCACAGCCTCTTCCCCACCCACAGCACAGCCCAGGGATGTGCAGCCCCATCGGCCTCAGCCCTTTCCCACCACGAGAAATCTAAAGAGGCTGGAAGTGCACGGAAGCACCCCTCAGATGAGATCATACTTTGGTTCTGATGTTCTTTGAAGCTGATTTCTGCCTCCTTAATCCTCTTGACAGTTCGCAGAGACAATCTAAAAGTGAGAAGCAGAACTGCAGGGCCAGGGTGACAGCTCTGGGCTTTGGCTTGCTTTTCTCCAGATATTACCAGTGGGAACAGAGTTGGAGCTGCATTTCTCCTTCCTTTCAGGCTGCAGAGAGCTGCACTTGCTGCCAGAGCCTGGGCCAGCTGAGCTAGGCAGCAGCTGAGCTGTCTGCCCAGCAGATAAAGTGGCTGTCCCACAGCAGCGCTGGCAGGGCTTGGCTGCACATCCCAGCACACGGAACACAGGCTGTGCCCTGTGCAGGACCCTCGCTGCTGTCCCTCAGGGATTGAGGGCTGGATCCGAGGGAAATCGAGATGCTTTTAGCTCTGATTCAAGGCATTGTCTTCAAATCATATCCTAAAGGGTCTCACTTTAAAGCAGAGGAGCCTTGGAGGAGCAGCAGAAGTTCCTGGCACTGTCAGTGACGGCTCCTGACAGCCCAGCAGGAAGAGGAGCCGATCCTTCCTCATGGATCAAGAAGTTCTAAATGGAAGTCCAAAGGCCAAAATCACACCCACTTCCCCCACTGCTTCCTTCCTGGTTTTTATCCACTCAGTAGCTGCTAATTGCTGAGCCTTCCCCAAGGTGGGAGATCTGTTCTTAATAAAGCAGGGGAATATTTTCTACAAAGTCAAAGCCTGCCTAAAATCTGGTGGAGGAGTTGGAATTTATAAATTCTCGTGCTGCTTGAAACATAATTCCAGACAAAGCATGGAGGCTTCTTTTTCTGTGGTGTTTTGTTGGGGTTTTTCAAAATAAATCTTTCCATTTTGCCTTTATTTGCTTGGCAGTGAGAGACACTTTGCTTCTACAATTTTTGAAGTAACACTTTTTAGAGTAATATTTTTTTCGTCTACAAATATTCCTGTGTTTCTAACAGTAATCTCCAGGGGAAGAATGCATTTCATTTGACCAAAACAGAATGCTTCATGTTGACTCAGATTGGCTTCTGGGGGTTTTGCAGTCACTTTTGTTTTGCCTGAAGAGAAAATATTCGGCTTTCTGTTTAATCTAAGCATTCCACCACCAATTCGTTTCATTGGCCTGCCAAACGGAAAGGTCTTTTATTGTCAAAGATCCAGATTCAAAACAAGTGCCTTTATAGGAGTTACTCCTGTACCTAGAGGCAGCTTTGATGGGTCACCAGGGGGAATTCAGCAGACCAGGCTGTTTCCTTGTAAATCTTTCCAAAACTCTCTGCCCGAAGTGTCACTGCACTGCTAATGCTGCTATTACTGTAAAGAACAGGTTATAAACCTCCTCTCGCTGCTTTTGACCTTGATGAAGACAAACTTCATGGGGATTATGTCAAAACATGAACTTAAAGAACCTGTGAAACTCTGCCCAGGCTCCCCAGCTTAGGTATGGCTGAGTGGAGAAAATAAACGGCGAGGGCGAGAGAATTATCTTTAGCTGGAACAAAGTGAGAGGCAAAATGAGAATGTTCAGGAATTTCACGGCCATGAACAGCCGTGAATGACTGTCCTCAAAAGCCATTTAGTGCTCATCATCCTCCTGGGCTGGCAGCACCTGGAGGGACAGGCGATGTCAACTCCGGGGCCTTGGATGGGAGACAAATACCACGAGACAAATTGCTGTCACGGTGCGGGAGACACGGGCAGGAATGAAAAGCACCCCAAATCCTGTATTAAAAAATCCTGTGTGTGTGTGAGGAGGAGGTTTCAGAGGCACAGGCAGGGGATACAGGGCTGGGAAGCAGAGTTTTAGGAGAGATTGAATCTGCAACATGCTGAGTGCAGTGCTGAGGGGTTTGAGTCCCTCAGCTTCAGGCAGGATGGGGCTGTGATGCCTCTGAGAAGGGGATTCCAGTGGAGAGATCTTGGAGAGAGGCCCCTGTTCTTCTGCAGGTGACACTGAACAAAGAGCAGGTGTCACAGGGAGTCCTGGGCCTGTGTCCTGGAGCTGTGTCCTGGGCCTGTGTCCTGGGCCTGTGTCCTGGGCCTGTGTCCTGGAGCTGTGTCCTGGACCTGTGTCCTGGACCTGTGTCCTGGATCTGTGTGCTGGACCTGTCCTGGAGTTGTGTCCTGGAGCTGTGTCCTGGACCTGTCCTGGAGCTGTGTCCTGGAGCTGTGTCCTGGGCCTGTGTTCTGGAGCTGTGTCTTGGAGCTGTGTCCTGGACCTGTGTCCTGGAGCTGTGTCCTGGATCTGTGTCCTGGAGCTGTGTCCTGGAGCTGTGTCCTGGACCTGTCCTGGAGCTGTGTCCTGGAGCTGTGTCCTGGGCCTGTGTTCTGGAGCTGTGTCTTGGAGCTGTGTCCTGGACCTGTGTCCTGGAGCTGTGTCCTGGATCTGTGTCCTGGAGCTGTGTCCTGGAGCTGTGTCCTGGACCTGTCCTGGAGCTGTGTCCTGGAGCTGTGTCCTGGGCCTGTGTTCTGGAGCTGTGTCTTGGAGCTGTGTCCTGGACCTGTGTCCTGGAGCTGTGTCCTGGATCTGTGTCCTGGAGCTGTGTCCTGGAGCTGTGTCCTGGACCTGTCCTGGAGCTGTGTCCTGGAGCTGTGTCCTGGGCCTGTGTTCTGGAGCTGTGTCTTGGAGCTGTGTCCTGGACCTGTGTCCTGGAGCTGTGTCCTGGATCTGTGTCCTGGAGCTGTGTCCTGGGCCTGTGTCCTGGAGCTGTGTCCTGGAGCTGTGTCCTGGAGCTGTGTCCTGGACCTGTGTCCCGCTGCCACCACGGAGGTGTGAGGGGACAGCTGAGATTGCCCAGCTGAGCTGGAAGGACCCTCCCAAAGCTCATCTCCAGCAGCAATTAATCTCCTCCTGGACACAACGAGCATTTAAACATGAAGGGCTTCACTGCCTGAAGGAAAACAATGTTCTTGTAGACACTTGACCTTTGAGTTGCTTTTGTGTGCTCCGTGCCTGACTCCCGGCCTGGCTGTCCCCGGGGCTGGACAGTCCCTGCCCTCCCCATCCCGCTGCCACAGCTTCCTTGGCTGAGCTGTTTGTGTTCCCTCCTGAGCCCTGCTGGGTAAACAGCAACACCCTGGCCTGCCTGAGCTTCCTGCAAACTTCCACTGACCTGGGAGCCAGACATCCAGTCTGAGACCCAGGGGAAGGGGCCTTTCCCTCGCCTCCGAGCTGGGGCTGCAGCTGATAAGTCCCCAGTGTGCTTCAACTCTTGTCTTTCCTCACATATAACGAGCTTTGCAGCCCACAGTAAATCATTCTTTCTAATTATCCTCTGGGAATTGCTGGGTGTTTCTTTCTGGGTGAGATTCATAGGGCATTTCACCTTCCTAGCTCGGGAGGAACAGATGTGCCAAGCTACAGGGAAACACTCTGCTTTCATAAAGGGTTTCTTTGCTAAGAAATTCTCCCTCAGAGTTCAGTGCTGGTGACTGTGGAGAGGACAACACCTGCTTTTCCCATGCCACAGCTCTCCAGATTGTAACACTTGAGTGCAACTGATTTACACCACCTGGAACTGGAGATTTTCCTCGAGGCTGAGGTTATCATTTTGAAAGAAAAGTGACCCTGTCCCTTTTGTTTCAAGAAGTTCTGTCTCTGAGTGACTTTTTTACAAGGAGTTAACTGATTGCTGGTGGACTGGAGGTGGTGAGCGTGTTTGTAAAGCTGGCAGTGACACTCCTGATGTTCCAGCAGATCATTTTTCCACGCCACCGTCAGTCTGAACTACTGAAGAGTTCCATGAAGGATCCGTTTTTTTGTCTGCACAAACCATAACAAAGGTATCAGCTGGCACTTGATTAGCTCAGAATTTATTCTTTGTCATTCTATTAAGCCCCAAGGCTGAGCCACTTTATATTTGCTTATCTAAGTGAGAAGTCCAGCTGCCTGGAAAGTGCTGGAAAGCCTCTCCTTCCCTATGGCACTGCCTTGCTCCTGCTTAGGAGGGGCTTTGGAGCAGCTGGAGCAGGAGCAGGACACACCAGGTTTGAGCTCTTCTCCATGTCCTGCGGCTCTCTAGTGCTTGATGACTGAGATCCTCGAGGCCGTCCCATCCCTGGAAGTGTCCAAGGCCGGGCTGGATGGAGCTTGGAGCACCCTGGGATGGTGGAAGGTGTCCCTGCCCATGGCAGGGGTGGAACTGGACGAGCTTTAAGGTTCCAACCCAAACCATTCTGGGATTCTATGGCATTGTTTTTTCCTTTTGCACAGAGGTCCACAGTTAGGGAGGAAAACAAAGCCTCCCTGGCCTCAGGGACATACCCAGGTGCTTGACCTTCCCCTGCAGCTGCCTGGCCCTGTCACTCGGGGGTCACTGTCCCCTGATGGCCAAAGCGCAGCCCTCACCTCCTGGCTGAGCTCTCGTGTCAAACCCGTAGCAGGGCAGCCCTACAAGCAGCACCCTCACTCCAGGAGCTGATAACACAGAATATTCCTGGTTGGAAGGGACCCCCAAGGATCATCGAGTGCAGCTCTTAAGTGAATGGCCCATATGGGGATCAAAACCACAACCTTGGCTTTATTAGCACCCTGCTCTGACCAACTGGGCCAATCCCAGTGGCTCCCACAGGTATCCCCCATAGATATCCCCCCACAGGTATCCCCCCACAGATATCCCCCTTGGGTATAAACTGGGCAGAGCAGTGAGATAACACAGACCACTGAGATAACACAAAGCCCTGAGATAACACAAATCACAGCCATCTGCTCCAGGACACCCCACCGGCTTAGCAAAGAGGAGAACCCATAAACTAGAAAACCTTTTTCTCTTTTTTTTTTTCAAAACACAGTGAGAATGATGCCCCGGAGAGCCGACACCCACGAGTGATTAACAATCAATGCAGCTGAAGCCATCCTTTCCTTTTCCCAAGCTTTATCACCCAGAAACTGCCTCTTGCTGCTGTTAAGTGCACGGTGATTTTAAGACACCATCAAGATTTCAAACAGTGACCGTAGAAGGCCAGATTTATCTCTTTTGGCTTCCAATTCAGATTGTAGCTTAGCTGGGATAGTTTATCTGCAGCCCCTGGTTGGACATATGGCAACTGAGGAGCAGGCTGCTATTAAAAATCAATTAGGACTGAAATACAGCTTCTGTCACACACCCTGTAAATCCCTGCTCCCCATCAGGTGAATCAGCAGCACCATATCTGTCCCATTTGCAGCTGGAGAAAGGTAGATTCATTTTAGGTCTCTTGTGAATCTGAAAATTTGGTAGAGACGAGTCTTGGTGTTCAGGAGAGAATGGGGTTTAAAAATTACATTTTTTTCCCTGAACAGGAAATATTTTTGAGACATTTTATTCTGTTTTGACTAAGATGCATCAATCATTGCACAGTTCGATATTTTCCTGCATTTTAGGATTACTTCATATTTGCTTAGCTGCCTTCTTTTGATTTATGGTACTCCTTAAACAAACAGTGCTATTCTGAAATTCTTTCTAAACATACTGGCAGAAATAGTTTTAAATTCAGTGCTTCCATCTTTTCAGGCAGGATTTGATCCTGAATTGTGAATAGTTTGGTATCAGGAAGCTTTTTTCCCAGCAGTTTCCTCTTGGCCTATGTCCTTATCATTCATCCTTTATCCATCCCCCCTCACTGTGGCACATTCCTTGTTCTCTCCTTTTCTCCACAGGACAAGAAATAATTGTGATTACATTTCCCCTGACACATTTTTGCCCTTTGTTGCAAATACACAAAAATCTACTTTCTCTGCTTTTTCCTATCACAAATAACCCGAGGATCTTCTTTTAATTATCCAGTGTCTTTTTTTTTAAGCAGAATAAAAACAAAAATATTGTCACATTTGATACCTCCCAGTGTGGTTCAACTGGAGAGCAAGACTGCAGAGGGATTAAGCAGCTCAGGGACAAACACTGAACACATTTTCATAATGTGACTCAACAGGAGAATTTAGCATTTTTGGGAAAGTGCACGAGACGCTGGACTGAGTATAAATATTTCCTATTTGTTTTGGGGCTTGGACCAAGCTACAAAGTTGTGGTTCAAAGATCAGGTTTCTCAGCTCAAGGCTTGATTAGAACCAGGGCCTGCCTGACCAGAAAGTTCAGATGTGTATCTGAAACTTCCTAAATGTGGGGAGATTAGAGACCCAATGTTTTAATTCTAATTAATCTCTCTCACATAACGTTTCCTGCAATGCCCTTATGCCAAAGCACAGCCAGAATAAACCACAGGCGTGGAAAAAAAGCGGGCATGGAAAGACAGTACTAGAAATTAGAGGAATCATCCAGATTTGGGGTTTTTATCTGCCTCGTGTTCAGTGCTCCTGCTCAGCCCCTCGTCCCAGCTCCCCAGACGAATCCCACATCTCTGGTCCTGGCACAGTGCCCCGAGTGCCTTTGTAAAACACAATCATCACCTCACCCGTGGCTTTTCTGACACACACACAGCCCCAACCAACATTTGATCTCCTCACGATGAAGCCCATGGTACATTTTATCTGCTAAGGACAAAATTCCCAGTTGTAAGAGCTAAAATGAAGCTGCAAACCCCGCAAAAGGCAGCAGGGACACTCTGTGGTGTCCATCTGTGCCTTGGTGTGGTTGGGACTGAAACTGGGGTGGGCTGTGGAGCAAAGGAGCTCCAGCTCTGCACCGAGCTGGTTCTCTGAGGTTAATTCCAGGTGGCAGCACTTGGGTATTTCCATGGCATTCCTTAAGCAAAGGCTGTGGTCATCAGTCAAGGAATTCACATTGATATCTCCAGATGAAGGACAGGAGGGCTCCCAAGGCCCAGACATATCTTGGCATCTTGAGTTGGTAATCCATGAAGTGTTTCCTGTGTCTGCACAGAAATGTTCCAATCTGGGCAATTTCTGGATGAGCGTGGGGCTAAATCCAAGGAACTGGCATTGGCCCTGATCCCTGCGTGACAGTGGCACTTGCACACAAGCAGGAGGTCACTGGATGTCCTGACTCCAGGGCAGCTCAATGCTCACACTGCAGTGCCCTTCCAGTGACTGAGCAGCTTTCCAAATCCACGTTCTTCTCCCTGCAGACTACAGGAATCCGTTTGTGGAGATGCACGCGGAGCACCCTGAAATCATCTACCTCGTAGATGATAAGAAAACAGTGGTCATCCCCTGCCGGGTCACCTCGCCAGACATCAGACCCAAGCTCACCCAGGTAAGACATGGCTTAAGAGAAACTCAGTTCAAGGTCTGGGCTGCCAGCACAGCGGGGAAAAACATGAATTAAGATGTGTAATCTGCGTAAATTCAATAAAAAATAGCAAAGACACTGAAAATCCAGAAACATGAACCTGTTCTTGCAGTATGTTACTGTTGAACCAGGTACAAAGATTTTTGGGGATTAGGCTGAGTTTATCACACATTTTTCTCATGTTGTGGCTTGATGTTCCTCCATGAATTGGCAGCAGTAGATGACAAAGCACTATTTTCCTTCAAAATTCTTTGTGTAACACCTGGCTCTCTCTGAAAGCTTCTCTCCTTTATACCTTGAACCTCCTCAGAACAGTTGCCCATTTTTGCTTCATTTCATCAATTCAAACCAAGTTTCAGCCTTGGGAATAGACGGCTCCAGCATCCATCCCTTTGGCAGCAGTCACACCTGGATGTCAAGGTTACAGCACGGTCTGTGCAGGCCCAGGCAGTTTGGGATAATAAAAATGGAAATTTAAGGTCTGGGCCCTGATCAGTCGATGGAGTCATGCATTTAAAGGGCTTCACAACTGCTCTCCAGAGTAGCCTGTCATGGAGTGAGGAACAGGACAGAGGTCTCCTGGCTCCAATCCTGCATTTTACATCAGGAATTCTGTGCCTTTCCATTCCCCTGCCAGGCTGACGGCTCGGGAAATCCTAATGGGGACGGGAGCTCGTCCTGCGCCCCTCTTCCAGCCTGTTCTGGAGGGGCTGGGAGGGATGAGACCGTTCTGGACACGGCAGAGAGGGGTCTGAGCACCTCTGCTTCTCATGGCTGTTCCATGCCTTGGATGTCCCCTTCCCCTGGCAGAGGATCCCAGGGCCTGGGACAGTGCTCCAGCTCTTGCTGGGACCCATGGAACATTCCCAGTGGAGGTGCAGGGGGACAGCAGTGGCCTTATGGCTTTGGAGATCTCTATTTTTAGATCTTGTCAGTAGGGATTAAAGGGGGGAACAAGGCTCCTCTCCAGTTATCACTTTAGGCTGGGTAAGTGTTATCACCTTCCCTCCTTGGCTATAAAAATTAAACATCCCCATCTGATTTGAGCCTGCTTCCACCAAATTCATGGCTGGAGCGGTGCTGCTGACCCTGGCACCATCACATGAGCCTCAGGCTGGCCTTGGAATTCCCACCTCCACGTTTATTCCCTTATTGACAGGCAGCCCTGCTCTTCCTGCTTCCCAGCTCAATTCCCGGTCATTTCTCCAAACACAAGCTGCAGCCTCGCTGCTGGAATGAAATCTCCACCTAAATCTGTCCCACAAAAGTCATCCCCAGAAGATTTCTCCATCCAAGTCCGAGCAGCTGGAGCGCAGGGCAGGGAGGCAGAGGTTGGGCACAGTGATCACCCATGGGCATGGACTCCACACACAAGAGGGGGATGCGAAGTTGTTTATTACGCAGCCAGAATTCCCCTAAATACCAGCACACCCAGGATATCACATCCCATAAACAGGAAACATGTTCCCCACAGTGTCCCCCAATCACCTGGGGTAGTGCACAGATTTTGCCTATTATGGGAACAGGTAAACAATACCCTGTAAGGTCACAAACTACAACCATCACCTCTCACAGGTCCAACCCTGTCCACAAACCCACAATCCTCTCTCCGCCCATCCCAGGGTCACCCACGGGCCCAGGAAAGAGGCTCTCTCTCTCTGGCCTTCAGGGCCTATCTCTCTATCACCACAAAGTGCAGCCCAACAGCTCCCAAAGCAGCGCTCAGGGCCGGGAGCCGCTGGGACACCGCGCCTCGGGAAGCTCCGGGGTCCAGCCCTGATGGATGGCACCGCTGGCTTGGCCCTGGCTGGGAATCCCACAGCGCCAAGGTGGCGGCTTCCCGTGCCGGGAGGAAGTGGGGTGGGAGAGGGGCGGAGGTGAGCATGGGGGAGGAGAGGTGAGAGAGGCCATCGGACAAATTTAGAACATCCTCTCCTTCCAAATTCAATCTCCAGGAGACAACGAGCTTCAAAGGGAGGAAAGCCGCTGTGATTTCCTTCGAGCAGCATTGACGCTTTCTTGTTTGATTGTTTCAATAGATATTTGTGAATATTTTATGAAGATGTTTAATCTGTGTGTGGTGTCGAAAAGGGCCTCCCGAGCAGGGTTATTTTTTCTTCCCCCTTCCCCCAGCCATCGGGGAGCAGAGCTGCCAAACCCTGAAGTTCAGCTTTATCACGTTTTATTATTCTTGTGGAAAATGGACTCTTTGCCACTGTAAATTAAGTTTCTTGTGTTACCATTATACTTTAAAATCGTTGCACTCTCTTTAAGCATGCATGGAGAAAGGTCCCTCTTGCTCATACCAAGCAGATCCCAGCCACCTCAATTCATCGTCTTTGTTATTCAGAAATTCATGCTAAGACACACAACTCAGACTTTTAGTTTTGCTTAACGTGATGTTAATTCGGGGCAAAAAAGGCTTTTTCAGTCTTGTCAGATCTGTTTAGCCACTGATCTCGTTCAGTGTGCATTTGCCACTTCCAGCTTTGACCTTCATGAGTGCTAAAGCACGATGAAGCCTCAGGTCTCAGATCTCTTTCTGTAACTTGCCTTATTTTTCCTCGTGGTTCTAAACAGAGATGCCACAGCTTGATTATTTCAAAAGCATTTACAAGAAACCCTGGCTCTGAGGGGAACGGGAATCCTCACTGCTTGTCTGTTTCCTTGCAGTACCCTTCTTCTGTAGAGATCAACTTCAAGAGGATGGTGTGGGACCCCAGGAGAGGCTTTGTCATCCCCTCCCAGTCCTTTGTGTACTCCGGGGTCCTCACGTGCTCGGCCCACGTCAACGGCAGCGTCTTCAACTCCTACTACCTGACCCAGAGACTGGGTGAGTGCCCAGGGACCACCACAGAGCCTCTGTTTCACAGGCAGCTCCTGGCTGTTACTCCTTGCTTAGCCTCAATTATATTTGATAGATCTCACTGGTCTGCATCTGCAGCAAGCCCAAACTGGAATGCTAAAAGTAAACTCATTCTTCCTTTTTTCCCTCTATTCAATAAAACTTGGATTGGAGCCACTCCTGGTTTTGAAAAATGACCAAGTGCTGAGGTGGTACAAAACAGGAGGGTTTTATTCAAACCCCACCAAGGCTTTGTTTGCTTGGATTGAGCTGTATTTACATTAAAACAACTGCTGGTTCAGGAGAAACCAAACAGCAGCTTTCTTTTTGCTTCTGGTCATTAACCACGTGTGATCATCATATAAAAATCTCACTACACCGCTAATTCACATCTTTGCTTTTTCATAGGTTTTCTCTTGGTGATTTACTGTACCATTTCCCTTGGATTTACAGCTGAGCTTCAGCTCATAATTAAAATCTGAATGTGAAGCAACTAAACATTAAATTTTTGAGTGCTGGGCATTTATATGAAACCAATTAGAATTTATTTTTCTTTCATTTTCCATGTATGTTCTTTATCTCCTCATTTATCTTCTGTTTACTGGGAGTTCATTCCCATTAGCTCGTGGCATCCTTCTATACAATCAGCACTCAGCTTGAACAACAGCCTTGTAAATTTGTGTGGCAGCCAAATAAAAGTCCTCTAAATCTCTCTCTTTCTCTTTTTTCTTCCTTTTTGGAGTCATTTTTTACTAAAATCATGAATGCAAACCTACAAAACCTCTTAGGCCATCCCTGTGCAGCTCAGAAGGACCCAGGAAATCCCTTTCTCTCTTGGGTCACTGTCAGTGGTCAGGGGTGGTTTTGGTATTGGGCACAAAAAACTGATGGAAGTTCAGAGCTGATGTATTTAAGGCATTGATAAATGTGGAAGAGCAAGATCTGGGGATCCCATTCAGGGACTTGGGGTTCTCATTCAGGGATTTGGGGATCCCATTCAGGGATTTGGGGATCCCATTCAGGAAGGAAAGGGAGCGGGGCAGGAGAGGGCAGGAGAAACGCATCTCATGTCCAACAAAAGGGGATCCTCTCGTGTTGAGGCCCTTGAAAGGATGAGTGACCTTTGGAAACTCTTTTCTGTGGAGCTGATGAGCAGGTTGGAGCCATGGCACGTGGAAGAGCAGCCTTTCCTGACTGAGCGTGTCCCTGGGATCAGGGATCAGCCGATGGATCCCGCCCTGCACGGGGCTGGTGCAGGGAGTGCTGCTGCCACAGCTTTGCCTCTTCCATTGCAGAGGGCAGAATACAGAACCTGGCTCTGAGGGCAACTCCCAAAAAGCTGCTGGTTGGAGAAACTCTGCATCTGGAGTGCAAAGCAGAGACCTTCATCAACGGGCGCATCCAGTTCATCTGGACGTGTCCCCGTGGCAGGGTGAGTGGATGGAATTCCTGTATTCCCCCCTTCCCAAAATCCACAGGGCTGAGAAAACCTAATTATTATTTATTCTGAAATTACCCAATCATTTGTAAGCTTATCATTGATTGGACTTTGTGTTTGGATGAATCTAAAACTTCTCTGCCCTTCTTGAACCTGCAGATGAAACTGCAAACCTCAGGCTAAATAAACCCTTGGCAAGAAAAGCCAGGAATGTTTCCTTCTTTTTGGGAAGAAAAACTCCCTCATTCCTTCTGTCCTGGCTGTCTCACAGTGACAAGTCTCAAGTGCAGGTTGTAAGTTGTCAATCTGCCCATCTATTTTGGTATTTATGAAGTAGGAAAAAGCAAAGGAAAACACAACTGAACCTGTGGAAATCATCCCTAAAAAATGAAATCTAAATTCTGAGTGTGGGCTCTTGAGCTTTCTGTGGATACAACGCAAAAGTGCCAAATCTAAAGTAGAAATAAGCAAGAAACTGAACATTTGAGGCACCAAACCCTGTCACTTCTCCTAAAAAAAACAAACCAGAAGGGGATCATTTCCCAAATCAGTTAATTTATCTGAGAGTCTACTCATTGGTCTGAGAATTAAAATATTGGGATTTTTTTCTTCTTAGCTCAGCAAAATACACATTGCAAAGAAGCATCTAAGCCACTTGGGACGGTGTAAAATGTGATTCCTAAAAACTGTTTAATTTTGATTTGTTTCCTCAAAATAAAAAATGTCTGAGTTTGTTTTGGTGAGGAAATAACAGAAAATGTAACACAGAATTTACAGAGGTGCAAGCCCTACAGTGTTACTGAATTTGGTTTCTTGAACCCCATATGGTGGAAAAGAGTTGTTTTCCTATGAACTCTCCTTATATTTCTAACATTATAAATGTAAAACTACTTGGCCAAATCTCTGGGATGAAAAATCCTATCGAAAGCAATCACGCTGTCTAAAATTCTCCAGGAATTTGCATTGGCACTGAGCTGTCATAATATATTATATTTCTGTCATAATATATTTCTTTTAGAAAGCAGGAGGTTTTTAATGCAGAAAAAATACTGACTGTGACCAAAATCAATTAAAAAACCCTCAAAACCAAAACCTCAGAGCACAGCTTTGACCCTGTAGCAGTTTTGCCCTGAGATCTTTGGGATTTGCTCCTGGAGAAGGGCTGGGATGCATCCCCTTATTTACCTGCCTGCCCAGATTTCAGTACAAAGTGCCACATCTCCACTCTGTTTCTCTCTCTTATTAGACTTGGTAATGAAACTTCACACAAGAGCTCTTCCTGCTGATTTGCCTTTTGTATGATTTATTTCAGTGATGGGGAGATGGGATCATTTTGATATGAATCACTGCTTTTCTTTCCTGGCAGCCTTTGAAAGGGTGAACACAATAATCCACTTTCTGCTGCTTTTTGACCCTGTTTTTTGTGACTCCCAGCACCCTCACCCCAGAAGGGCGATGGACCAGAGCAATGTGGTGTACAAAGTGGGCAGCAGCCTGACAATTGAAAATGTCACCATGGAAGATGGGGGCCTGTACATCTGCAGGACCTTCAATGCCACCAGGCTGGAGGCCAATGTCACTGTCACCGTGTATGGTGAGTGCTGCAGCCACACCAGGCTGGAGCAGGGACTGGGAGAGTTCAGCTTAAAGGACAATGCCAGGCTGTAAAATCTGCTGATTGAAATGGCATTAAGGAGAAATTCAGGCAGTTAAAACATCTATTAATTATCTATAGCCTCTAATTAATCAATGAGAGTCAGCTCCCATGTCTTCCAACAAATTCAAGAGGTACATTTAGATGGGATATTGGGAAGGAATTGTTCCCTGGGAGGGTGGGCAGGCCCTGGCACAGGGTGCCCAGAGCAGCTGTGGCTGCCCCTGGATCCCTGGCAGGGCCCAAGGCCAGGCTGGACATTGGGGCTTGGAGCACCCTGGGACAGTGGAAGGTGTCCCTGCCATGGCAGGGGTGGGATGGGATGGGATTTAAGGTCCCTTCCCACCCAAACCATTCTGGGATTCTGGGATGTCTGAGGGAGATGAACTGTTTGACAAAGCTGGCACTGAGTGTGGCTGCTGAGGCCCTGGAAAATCCATCCTGCTGGCTCCACATGGACAAGAGATGGCCCAGGCATCTCCCAGCCGGACCCAGCGGCAGTGCTGGTGCATGTCCTCTGCTTTCCACCTGAATTCCTTCATGTGGGAACAGCCCTTCCTGCCTGAGGCTGGGCTGCACAGGGCAGCTGAGGGAACAGCCTGATCCATTTGGTTCTCTGCAGCTCTGCAGGTCTGTACTGGAAAAAATCCCATGTGGGAACAGAGCAATTCCCAGGTGTGAGCTCTGTCCTGTGGCAGAGCTGCCATTCCAAATGTCCCTGCTCATTTCTCTTCCCAGAAAAACCCTACATCACGGTCTCACCCAAGAAAGGGCCGTACTACGAGATTACCTCAGGACACAAGTCCCTGAAGCTGGCTGCCAAGGTGGACGCCTTTCCTCGGCCGACTGTCACCTGGTGAGTGCCCCAGCAACAGCAGAAATGCCTGGCCTCCTTTAGGGATCCTGTCTGGAGTAGCTCACCCCTGTTCCTGAGCACACAGATCAGAGGTGGGAGCTGGGAATGCCCCGAGCTCTGCCTCCACTCTGGGCTGCCTGAGCTCTGGGAGGCTGGGCAAGCCAGCCCTCATTCCCAGGCTCTTTTTCTCTCCTAGCCATGCAAGAAAGGTCCAGGAAAAACGTGTGTTTCACTTTCCCTGGACACAGAATTGTTTGGGAGATCCAAGGACAAAGCTCTTGGGGAAGGGGTGCCTGTTCACCCCAGCGGTGCTGGTCAGTCTGCCAGGGGGCAGGGGATAAGAGAAAAAGGACAAATTTTCAACACAAGAAATTGTTTCTCTCCAGACCTTTTAAATAATGTCCTCCAATCCTGTGCCAGCAGATCCTTGCAGCCAGTGCAGTGAATCAGGAGGATTCACTCCAGGAGACTGAAGGGTGTCTCTTTACCCTTTCATCACTTGTCCTCTCTCCTGCTCCATCTTTAACAATCCCATCCAGTGCCTTTACATCTTTACCTGCACTAAATCCCACGGGACAGCTGGCAGGGGGTGCCTGTCCTGGCAGAGAAGGTGGCATTTCCCTGGAGCACCTGTCCTTGGCCAGCTGAGAGCCTGGCAGGCAGCAAAGGGTTGCTCAGGGCTGGCCTTGCTGCATTTTATTAGCAGTGAAATAACACGAAATCCTCTAATTTTAGTGGAATCAGTGCCAGGAGGTCTTTTTAATTGCTGCTGTTATTTAGGGATGGGGATGTTTTGGGAGCTGAAGTGGGGACTGACCCCTTCTCCCTGCCAAGCCTTTGTTCCTGGGCTCAGCGTGGAGCTCTTTGGTGGCTGCCTGGGACCACCAGAGCTGCCTTCCCTTGGAGCCCCAGCTGTTGATGTTGGAGGTCTCTCAGGATGGTTGTTTTTACTACTGCAAAGGAAGTTTCCAGCATCCTCAGGCAGTGGGAGATGCCCCAGCATCCTTCCACCAAGCCTAAAGCTCCGTGTGTGGCAAAGCCTGGCCTATTTCCTAACCATAAACCTGCGTGTGGGGTTAGCAGTGCAGAGGAGCCTCTCCTGCAGATGCTGCTCTCCTGCCCTGAGGGAATATTCCAGGCTGGGAATTCCTCACTGGCCTCCTTATGGACCAGCCTTCTCCAGGCCACAGTTTAACTTTTCCAGAAACAGTAAAGGCTCACACAGACATCCTGAGAGACAATTCTGCTGAATTAATCTCTTCCTTTAAAACTGAAGACACACATTTTGCTAATCCATGATTTTCCACACTTGGTGTTGCCCATCCAGCTTCATCTGGGGGCATTTAGATCACAGTTGAGATCTGAGAGGCTCTGTTCACTCAGACCCAATAAAACACCTTTCCTGTGTGGAATGAATCCATCCCACAGCATTGAGATGTGAATCAGTTCTGGTGTGGAAGGATAACAGGAATAAATATCCAATCCAAGCAGTGATTCTAGACCCACATTTCCCTTGCTGGGATGACCCTTTATCCCCCCTAAAGTGGGTGACAGGGTTTTTGAGGGATGACAGGGGCAAGATGAGCCTTGATGGAACTTCCCAAACAGGTACAAGGATGGCAAACTGATCACGGACAACCACACCTGCTACGAGCCAGATCCACTGAAATACAGACTGGGAATACGAGATGTGAGGCCAAAACATGCTGGGAACTACACCATCGTCCTGAGCAACCCCAAATACGGCCTCTACAAGAACCTCACCATGCAGCTGGTGGTGACAGGTAAGGACTGGGTTATTTCTCCTACTTTGTGTGATCCTGTTGTGCCAGCCAGCAGGAATGGGTGACATTTCCTGGTGTTGAGCTGGTGAGAGCTGAGGCAGCACTGCACAGAGATCAGTGCCTCCCTCAGGGACCACTGAAGCCCTCATTTCAGCTGCTCTGAGGAGTCAGTGTGACCCTGGCTCAATAAAGTCCCTTCCCCAGGACACTGCACCTCCCACGGCCACGGCACTGAGTGCCGGGACAGTGGCTCCACACAGAGAGGTGGAAATGCCTGGAAAGGGCACAAACTTCACATTTTTATAGGAGCTTGGGAGGATATCGAGTAGAGAGGCCTTTAGAACCAGGGGCAGAGTTTCCCAAGAGAAGGGCTGGAAGTTTTATCCCTTGAGATTTAAAAGCAGCTTGGGCAAAGCTCTGGAGAACATCTGCTGGGACAGGAAGGGTCCCAGTGGGGCTGATGGAAGGAACTGGAGGAGCTGCCCTGACTTTTATGTCTGTCCATCATCCTGCTCCAGATCCACCTTCCAAGTCTGTAGTTTCTGTTCTGTCACTCCTCTGCTGGCAGCATTTGAGGGACAGGTTCATTTTTAGGAGAATTTGGAGAAAACTGTGGTGTGCACTGAAGAGGGTTCACTTGCCATAGAGGGAAAATAGATATTGGAATGCCATGTATCAACCTCCCTTGCTGGGATAATGCAGGACAGAGCCATATTGTCTCTTTGCACATCCACTGCCTCTTTCAATCCATTGAATTTGGCAACAGAGATTGAATTATGAGGCCAAGTAGGAGTTCAGCAAAACTTAGCTCTGCTTTCCCTTTGTATTTTCCACTTGGGCAGTGAGTAGTTACTGAGACAGGTTTGCTCTCTTTTCTGTGGTAAATTCTTCTCTCCTTATCCTCTTTACACCTTAAAATATTCTCAATTGTCCAATTTTTATATACTTATGTTTTGTTGCCCCATGTCACTTCCAGCCGTTGTGTTTTTCTCATTTCACCCTTCAGAAAGGAATAATGCCTAAAAAATGGAGAACTCGTCACTTAGGCATAGCTGGCCTACTAAAAATGGTAAATAAGATATGGTAGCTTGAAAAACCTGAAATAGGACATAAATTAATGTGTGGTTTAGGAGTGGAGGGAGCCAAGAACATGCTCATGGTCAGGTCCTGCATCTCAGCTGAGCAGGAGGAACGTGTTAAGCTGCATAATTTGTCCACTTGAGATTGTTTTTCCACACAATGGTTTTGCCTCTTCAGAGAGCGGAAACGTTGAAAGGAAGAGAGAATTAAGAATGATAATAAACTATCTTGTCAAGGTAAATATTGGTGTTTGTGTGCACAGGACAGCGTTTCCTTGAGGAGCCGCCGTTCCCCAAATAGGCAATCAAAAACAAACAGAGCCTTTTTCTATCAGCAAGATGCTATTTCAGGATTAAACCAGCCCAGCACAAGCTTTTCATGTCCATGGTGTGTCCAAGCTTGGGGCATCCCATCTCTCACAGGGTGCTGCTCATCCTCAGCCTTTCCAGGGCTCAGCCCAGCAAAGGCTTCATCAGCTATTATCCATTATTTAATTGCAGACCCCCCTATTTCTCCAAGTCCAGCAGCTGCAGGAGGGTTCCCAACTGTCCTGTGGTGAAGCACAGGCAAAGGACACAGCAGCAAGTGTCTCTGTTCTGGTGACAGAAAGGTGGGGAATGAGAGCAGGCCAAGGAAACCTCTGCCCAGGGTGCCGTGGGTGGAAGCTGGAGGCTGCAGGCAGTGAGGGTTTGCTGGGCTGCAGCAGGGCTGGCACACAGCACCCAGGGAATTCTGCCATCCCTGGCAGGCTCTTCCCTGCAGCACCACCCTGATGGGCTGTGTGTGAAGGACTCAGCCCAGGAGAGACTCGTTCCACTGAGATTCCTGTGGGTAGAGCCCCAAAAGGGCGAATTGGGCTCTTGAAGCTTCTCCAAACTGCCCTTTCTCTTGTGCTTCCCATCACAGGGCAGGGACGGCTTTTTTAGGAGCTGCTCTTTCAGACCTGGGCATCCTTTGCTTTCCTTTCAAGTACACTCTGAAGCTCCAAACCAAAAGCAGATTGGAATTTTGCCCTTAACTCTCCACAAATAAGCTGGCACTTATCTCCAGCCATCATGACTGATACCTGGGTATCTCACCTGAATAGATTAAATTGCTTGGAGTTTCAGCAGACTCCGAGACAAGAGAAGGAGACCAAAACACACTCTGTAGCCCCTTTCTGCAGGGATTACCTGAAAGAAACCACCTCTGAGCTGGAGGTGTGATTAATGCCTCTGCTCAGAACCATAGGCAGCCTGCAATTACTGGAGCTGGGATTTGAACACAGGGATTAGTGGAGTTGATGGAAAAATCTTCTTGGGCTTCCAGTGGACGCAGTGGTTGGAGTATCAGTTTTGCATCGTGGCTAAAAGGTGGAGCCTGCAGTGGTTCAGCACCTGATAAACCTCCTGCTGAGTAATAACCATGTACCCTGAGAGTGAGGAGCAATTTCTGTGTGAATAACAGCACTGCTCCCCAAATTTGGGGCCAGCCTTTCCTTTCAGAGGTGCACTTGTGAAAGGGAGTGAGTTCTGATCCGCAGTGTTAAAGAGAAGAGGGGAAATTACATAACCAGCCTTTGGAGTGAGGAGATAAATGTCATTGGAATGTTTTCTGTTGCTGCAAGGGGACACTGCAGTGCAGAAATGATCAGTAATCACACAGCCCCCTCTTCTGAGAGTCTCCTCACAACAATCCATCATTAATGTGCCACAGGTACTCAGCTGGCGCTCAGCGTGCCGTGACAGAGCCATCAGCTGCATATTCGGGCTGGGTGGAGAGGAATTTTGAAGTTAATGTTGTTGTGAGTTGTTTTTCACAAACAAAGTATAAACAGCAGCAGGGCTTGACCCTCAAAATTGCACTGTGCTGATTTTGGCAGTGTTTTACTCACTAATAATGGCAGCAGAGGAGAACCCTTCAAGCAGGATGAGAGCAAGTTTAGAAGTCCCCTGAGCCCTGTGGGCAGTGTCTCTGCTGACCTGCCTTGCTCCAGGTTTCCTTGGAGTCACCTCCTGGGTGTTTAACTGGAAGCAGTCCCAGAGTTCTGCCCCACTGCATGCCCAGGGTGTTCCACTCCATGGGAATGAGTAAAGCATTAGGAGCTATTTCCCCCAAAGTTTGATTTGGCCACAAAACTGAGGAGTACCTGCAGAGGGATCAAGTGGAGAGGGAGCAAAATGGGCAAATAACTCGAGAGCTGCAGGGTGGGAACTGGGAGAGCAAGGTCCAGCAAGGAGCTGCCTGGCCTGGAGGAGAATCGTGCTGCTATTCCAAAAATGCCTCTGTAAGAAGTGGCTTAGCTGTGCCTCTGGTCACCCCTGCTCCCTCTGCAGCTGCAATTTAATCTTGCAGGAGCACATATCTCCGTGTGGAGTCACCTTGGCTCATTGTAGGACTCAAGTCCCCAGGAGGTAGCTGATTGCATTTTCAAAACACTCCTTCTTTACATATTTACACATCAAACACTGTCCAAGAAGCGGCGGGTTGCTGTGGTTTTGTTTTGTTTGATTAAATTCTTATTGAGAAAAGCTTCCAGAAAATAATGTCCTGAAGAATTTGGAAGGGAGGGAGCAAGGAGAAGGAACAATCCTAGCAAACAGCTGGTGGCTGAAAATCTGAGCAAGCCAAGCAGGAGAAATGTGGGAGAAAAGAGTTATTCCAGGCTGGAGTGCAAAGCGGCTTCAGAACAAAACACAAACAACCCCCTCAAATCTATTTCTGGGCAGGCAGACTGTGTTTCATCCTCACCCTTGTCCAAGTCATCTGCGTCCATCAGGGCTCCTGCTGAGCCCTTTTGGAGCAGCCAGCGTGCTCTGGCCACCACCTAGGGAATGAGGAGTGTACTGAAGCACGAGTTAATTCAAAAGTGGGATGAATAACCTCCTTCACCACTCTGCCTTTCTTCTTTGTCCCAAAGTTTCTCTCCTGTGCTCCCTCCAGGCTCTTCCAGCAAATATTGCTTTGGGCTCTAGCTGCTGCAGCCAACTGGAGTTACATTCCCTCCTGGAGTCCTTGATCCCCCAAGCTTGTGTTGTATCTGTAGGAAAAGCAGGATTAAGTGCCGGAAATAACCTCCACCGGGGGCAGCAGGAACTCCGGCTCCTGTGAATTCCCCCTCTCCTGGGAAGGACTGGAATGCCAGGGGAGCACGGTTCCACCTCGATCTGTTCCCAGGCAGAAGCAGCCCCACAGCACTGAATGATGCACATTGCCCTACTCTGTAGTCAGGCCAGCTCTTCATATTTCGGTTTAAAAATCAAAGGCAACTCTGTGCCTGACCTTCCTTGGCTTGCAAGGGATGAGTGGACATCAAAGGAGTCCCCAATGATCTCCACGAAAGCCAAGAAATATGTGGTGAATCCATGAGAACAAAACCCCATCACCTCCCCCAGAGCCAGAGCAGGGAGAGGGGAAGGAGCCTTGAGGACGAGGTTAATGCAGTTGGGCTGTGCCAGGGCAAAGAGCTCTGAGGGAGGGGGATCTCAGCTCCAGCCAGTGCAGGACAGAGGGGACGTCCCACAGTCCCTCTCTGTGGAAGGGTCACTGAAATCCCTGAGCTGAACACTGTGAGAAAGATTTTCTTTGGATTCTTGGTGAAATCCGACTGATGTTCAGGCTGAAGGACTGAGCCACACAAATGCTGTCCCTTCCCTCGCCTGCACAGCCCAGGGTCCTGCCAGGGCTGCCTTTCCTTTGTGGAGCACATCCAGCTCCTGCCCAGCTCCTTGGAGGATGAGCCACTCAGGAAAAGTCAAAGCAGAAAATCGAATTTTCCACCTCCTGGGCCAGCGGAGCAAACGAGAAATCCCAAACTAAAACCCATCCAGCCTCTGTTTCAATGTGTTCCTCCCCAAATCCATGGCTTTGCTTTCCTCCTGGGTTCTGGGTTCTGTCTGTAGCCCATGGATGCAGGACACAGAGCTCCAACCCACGCTTCCAGCCTCAGTTATCAGGCACAGGCAGGAGAGAAACAACTTTTTCTGGGGGATTGATGAAAGAAAAGAAAAATGCAGCAGCACAAGGAGGCTGCAGCGGCCCTTTCCCGCACTAATCATGAACAAATCCTGAAGAGTTTTCTCCCTGACATCATCCAAGCCCTGCACACTTGCAGCTCCCAGGAGAGCCCCTGATGAAAAAGTCAGATGAGCTATTTTCATTTCTCTGGAAGTAGCCAAAGCAATTTTAGGAAGGGGAAGGTGGGGGCCTGCTGGAGTTTGCCAGAAGGATCCGAAGCATTCAGCTCACGTCTTTGCAGCAGCAATCTCTGTCTGACAGCCCCTAAAACCCAGAGTGAGGGGGGAAGAGGCAGCACGTGCTTCCCACGCTGTCCCTCAGCCAACCTGCAGGTACATTAACTGAGTTTGGGAAAGCAGGCAAAGGGGACAGAGAGAAATCCTTAAAATGAGCAGTTCATCACCACCCATTTGCTTCTGAACTCTGTAAAAAAATAAGATGGGGAGAGACAGATGAGAGAAACCCCTTTTTTGCCCCAAAGCTGCATTGGGGGTGAATGACAGCTCTGAGAGAGCACTGGAAAAGAGATTTCTTCCTGCTCTGGGGAGAGAGAGACATCCAGAAGCAACACAGGTCAGGAAAACCCAAACCAAGCTGCACTGCCATTTTAACACCAAAATTCCCTGTGGGGCAGGTCAAGTTCTCTGCGATTTTTCCTAATATCTGTTCCTCCAGGATCCAAGTGCCGGCTTCTCTCCCAGCCCTGGCATTCCCAGCCCATTCCAGAGGGTCACAATGGAGCAGCTGGAGATGAGGCAGGGGCATAATCCTGACCCTAATCCTATCCCTGGCCGTGGTATTGACTCCCAGAGAGGTTTTGGGCACTCCTTTCAGCAGTTTCCTCGCCGGGGCAGTGGGGACAGGGCTGTGAACCCACCTGAGAGCAGCTCGGGGTGCAGGGGATGGGGAAAAACAGCAAAACAGCAACAAGCAGCCCCAGAAAAACTGCCGTCACAAAATCAGCCAGGGTCAAACACAATGCAGTGGTCAGTCTGAAACAAAAGTTGTGTTTTCAGGTCATTTCACTCTGTTTTTCCATTCTTTCCTTTTAATGAAAAGAAAAGAAATGAAATGTGAAGTGAACCCAGAAAACTTTGTCATTTTGGGTTTTATTCGAGGGAAATTTCACCCTTTCCCAGTCGAAGCCTGCACTAGGAAGTTCCCTCTCTACCTTACAGAATACTCACTTGTATTCCCATTAAATACTGTACAAACATCAGATGGAAGGCTCCCAAGTGGAAATATTTTTTGGGTTTTGGGAAGCAGAAAAGATAAATAGAAAATAAGTTGCAACTCCATCAAGGGTTTTAATGAAGCCCCATGTCCAGCAAAGTACATAAAATTGAGTCTAATGCTTCACTGGCCTCTCTATGTTATTTTAATGATGTACTTAACGTGAAAAGATTTTCTGAAGCCAGTTTGAATGGTAGTGGGGAAGGTGCACAAACAGCAGTTCAGTCAGAGGTCACTGAAAGGAAAGTGAAGTCTCTCTAAAAAAGGCAGAAAACTTTCCCCGTGCTGCCCTCTATATTTGGCTGCTCCTTTGGGTGACAGGTGTACAACCCCTCACGGCACCTGCAGGGAATTCAGGGAGAGAGGAGTCTTGCAGAGGGGTTCACGTCCTAATCCTTGTACAGATTATCTGCTCCTAATGCCCCAAACTGGAGATAACAGCAGCGAGGAAGGTGAGATTTGCATAATGCTGATCAATTTGAAACCCACAGTAAGCAGAAGTGCTTTTTGATTGCATTTCCCAGTGCAGCAGCAGCCAAGTCTTTAGTTATTCAGGTCAGCTCTCACAGCAGCAGTTGCACCCCTGCAAGGCGAGCTGGGGATACGATCACGCTTCCAGCCAGAGAGGACGAAAAGCCATTTCTTTGGATACATTTAAAGCCATCTGCACTGCCCACCTTCCCCACGCAGCCAGGGACCAGAAAGCTTTTAAGGTTTGTTTGGCTTCTGCTTGAGAAAGCTCAGCCTGGGGAGGGCCATGGCCAAGGGCTGGGAGCAGACAGAGGCTGGGGGGAGCAGGCAGGTCCCGGGGAGGAGGGGAGGGGAGCCAAAGTGGGATAGAGAAGGAAGGAAGGAAGGAGGAAGGGAGGAAGGGAGGAAGGGAGGAAGGNCAAGGAGGGAAGGAAGGAAGGAAGGAAGGAAGGAAGGAAGGAAGGAAGGAAGGAAGGAAGGTAGGTTGTGGGGGTGTGGAAGGGTCAGCTCTGGCAGTGCTTGCAGAGGGGTTTGTACCCCCAGCCTGCCCCACGCTGGCCATGAGCAGGGATAGGGCTTTGTGCATCAGCCCTGTGAGCAAAGGTGCACGGGAGAGCAGAGCTCTGCCTGCAGGGGGATGGACAGAGGCGCCTGGAGCTCTGCTGTGCACCCTCGGTACTGCCAGGCTTTGGGCTCCCAGCCCCTCCGCAGGCTGATGTGAGAGCCTGTCCACGGGGGCACTGGGCAGGTGCCAGCCCTGAGGAACAGCCAGCCTGAGCCAACCCAAAGGGCCGGGCCCACCACAGACACCGCCCTTGGCTTTCCATCACCCACGGGGGTGCTGCAAATAGGGTTTGGCCCAGCAAGGGGAAGGACAAAGCCCCAGCTGCCTTCAGGGGCACGGTCAGGGGTGAAATGGCCGTGGCAGTGGGCAGAGGGTTGGAAAGGTTTCATCCCAAGAAATATCCCCCGTAGGAGGACCCCGCTTTCCCCCCACAAACCCGCAGTGCTCCAGGGCCAGCATCCTGCAGGGACAGGGGGGCACAGTGGGGTGTGGGGGGGCCCTGTCCCCCTGACCCCATCCTGCAGGGCTGAGCAGGGTCACTTTCAGGGCCCTGTCCCCATCCTGCACAGCTGAACAGGGTCACCTGCAGGGTGACACCACCTCTGTCCCCACCTCTGCAGGGGAAGGGCACAGACACTTGGAAAAGCTGCTTCAGTCTCTGAACTCGTGCCCACAATCAGCCAGCACCCTGCTCTGTGTTTGTGACAGAACACATGGGGAGGCGTTTCTAGCCAACCCCTCACACTTAAAAAAATAATTGCTCGATCATAAATAATGATTATTTCAATGGATGAATCATTTTGACTCATTTTAGGTCTCGAGTCATATTTAATGTGCCATAATTGTGGCATGAAGAATTCACTCCTCACTCGTGTATGTTCTTGTTAGAATTGGATCAAGTTAAATTATTGTTTCTTTTTTAGAAGGACAATTTAAATGACAGTCAACCAAGAATATAGAAAAATGTCCTGATATTAAAAGATTGTGATCAACCCTTGTCTCCCCATGCTCCTTCACACACACAAACACCAGTGCCCCTGCCCAAGTGTGTAAAGTTTTGTTTTTACAGCCCAAAAAACAACGCTTGAGTAACCTTTCACATAACACTTGTGTAACCTTTCACACTGAACTTTGAGTCTTTCTCCAAGTGAAAATCACACTTTTGAGGTCAGTCCAGACATGTCAAGCACAGGATTTGAGACTGAAAAGAAAAGCGTCCGAGATAATAAAAAATGTGCTTCTCCCTCTGGGGAGAATTTACAGAATTATTTTTATGATCAGAAATAATTCATTGATGGGAAATGAGATGCCAGCTAAGGAAATTCACTGTTAGTCCCAATAGTTTGTCCTGTGAATCGCTCAGGAATCTCCAAGCACTTGGAATCCTCCAGCTCAGCTTGGCGAGGGCCACACCAAACAGGGGCCAGCGTTGGGGTTCCTCAGGGGAAATGTTAATCAGGACCTGCTGAAGGTCCTTTAAACAGCCAATGTTTTATGACAGGACGGGGTATGGCTGAACCTACTCCAGTCAATGCTTCCATGGGGTGGAGAAGGAAATACTGATGTGTTTTCAGCACTGGTGAGGTCAGAAGATCTCTCGGAGTCTGACCATGAGAAATGCCAAGTGAGAGTCCCACCAAGAGCTGGGATCAGCCTGGTCAGTCCTCTCCTAAGAGGGCTGGAAGGCAAAAAAAGATTATTTTAAAAAAAAGATGGAAAGGGCTCAAGATTGATGAGGTGGGCAATAGCTCATATTTACATATCTGGGGCCTCCCTGACAGCAGAAAAAATAAGTTAACCCAAAAAATAGAAATCTAATCTACATTCACTTCCCAGCCTGTCAGAAGGCCTCGGTGCAGAGCAGCCTCTCTTGGCTGCACAGGGGTGTCCCACGGAGGGACCCCACCAATAAATCTGTTTGATTTCCTGTTATGAGAAGCAGACAAAGAGATAGGGCCAGGGATGGGCAGAGCTGTCTGCACAAGGGAAGAGCCTGTGCTTTCACCCCACACCCAAACCCACACCCACCCTGGCCGAGGTTAGGAAAAGTTCAGTTCACTTTGGGGCTTTTTTCCCGTTATTTCTCCTTTCCGTGCCTTCCCATGGGAGCTGGAGGGAGACAGGACAAAGCGTTTCTTTCCTGCTGGCAACGAGCAGCCCTGAAAGTGTCACAGAAAGTTTGCTCTTGAGAGATTTCCAGTGCGAGGGTGTGATCTTGCAGCCCCTCCAGATGTGAGTAATGCCGTGACATTTTTAATGGGTGTGTGGTTGGTGAGAATTTCTTGGCTTTTCCCTCCAAGTGTTTCCCCACACCACTCCTTCCTCGCTTCCTTCTCCTCTCCATCCACTGCACGTTACACACACAGAGAAAAGGAAAGAACTCAGATGAAAATGATGTTTTGTCCCAAAGCCCTGAGGGCCTGGTGGCTGCACTGTAGAGCAGCAGCTGCCTGATAAGGCTCCTCTCAGGAGCTGACATCAGCACTCCAGTCCCATTTTGCCCACAGTCCATGCACTGATCCTGATCCTGCGGCCCCTGCCCAAGAGATGTTCCATGGCATGAATTTTCCAGAAGTCCAGCAGCTCCACACCAACACTTGAAAGGGATTAGGATGAATGTGGTAGCATTGCAATGCGTTTTGTTTCTGTGAAGGAATATTTTCAGAACTGCTGGGAATTTCCCCATAACACCAGGAGCCTCACTGGATCATCACTTCTCCCAGCAAAATGTTTCAAAATCTTTTATAGAAACATGACCATGGATGTAAATTTGCTCATTTGCATTTTTGTGGGTTTTTTTTTCTTTAGAGAGACCCAAGATCTATGAAAAGGAAACAGATTTTGATAAGATTGTGCAGGTGGAATTGAGAAGCAAACACAAAATCCAGTGCACGGCAAGCGGGAATCCCGAGCCGAGGATCGAGTGGAAGTGGCAGCCCTGCAACCTCACAGACACCCTGTAAGTGCCATCCCCACGGGTGAACGTGTTCCTGAATTGTTGGGTAATTTCCAGTCAGCTTTTCTTTCCCCTCCATCCTAATTCATCTGAGCTGAAACCACGAACAGAGTGAAGATCTCCAGCTGGTGTCTGTGTCTGTGCACCTTGTGTGTTACCTGAACTGTGTTAAATAAGTTTAAAGTGACTAAAGATCACTGAATTTTCCTTTACCTTGACCAGCAATGCCCCTGTGACTTTCCCAGACCTTTCCTTAGCCCTGCTGAATGCTGTGAATGCTTTGCAGCATTTGTGGGCAGAGCTAACAAACCTTTTGCCCTGCAAGCTTTGCCAGACAAACCTGCTGGAGGCTTGGCTTCCTTAAATCCATGTGGGATTCATGGCACTTCCCAAGGGCTGTCCTCACTCGTGCACGCTGAGCTCAGGCTCCTGTGGCAGCCTCTGTGTCCCAGAAGCTGGAAGAGGGAACTGTGTCTTACTGGGGACCCTTCTGTGCTGGAGGCTGAGGTGTGAACATGCAGCGAAGTCACTGGGTCAGAGCTGCCAGAGAGGAAGGAGGCCAGGGAACAGCCAGGATGCCTTTGGAGATTTGCCTCAAGGAGACATTCCCCCTGCTCCTGCAGTTCCCTGAGCAGAGGGGTCTGCAGAGAGAGCCCTTGGCTGATGCCCAGTCACTTCCCTGGTAGCCCTGGGCACACGCAGGAACCAGGTCCTGCACAGTTCTGACACTTCAGCTCCTCCCTCCAGTGAGAGGGATCAAATCAGGTTTTCCATCCATAAAAAAATACGAGGACAGGTCTAGAAAGCAAGAGGGGAAATTGCTGGATGGGGCCTTATTTTCTCACTCATTTTTTGCTGTGAATGGCAAACTGTGAGACAGGGGAAAACCAGGGAGAAGTCCTTTCCCAGGTTCTGTGGTGCAGCACAGGGATGTTGGGTGGTGCAGTCTCAGCTTGGGAGTGACCTTGTGTGCCTGCCCAGGGTGGTATCCTGCAGCTACTCTGCTCCTGTGGGAATAAACCCAGGGATTTGTTGGTGTTGTTGGCGTTGCAGGGCAGCAGGAGGCACAGGGACTCTGCTTGGGAGGGGCTCAAGAAGAGCAGGGTGGAAACACCACATGGAAACAGATTCTGCATCCTCTACAGGCCACAGAGATGACCCGAAATCTTTTCCAGACCTTTGTGTCTAGGGAGAGAGAATTGGCCATGAGTGCCGAATTAAACCAGATCCAAACCAGTGACCTGGTGGCAGAGGACCTCACATAACCCTTGTTGCAGCTCTCTGGCTCTCTGATCTTATCAATTTAAATACAATTGCAGAGTGGCTCTACCTCTGCTGGCCCCAGGGGCAGCCTTATCTTTCTGCAGCAGAAGCTGGAGGAGGATTCCTGTGGGAAATGACACAGCCCCCATTTCCTTCTGTTGTCTGACTTCCTCTCTCTCTCTCTTTCTCTCCCCCCACTCTGCCTCAGCAGTGCCCTTTGAATCCCTGAGCACCAGCATTGTTCCTTAGAGCTGGGATGTGATTTACTTCCTCTGAGCTTTTCCCCTTCATCCTTAGGACAGGATTGTGCCTTGCAGGAAGTCCCTCAAGGTATCTTCTAATTAGGCCCCTTTGAGAGCTGTAAACCCTCCCCTGACCCAGGGTGTTGCCCCTGTGCTTTGTGTGCCTTTGGCAAAGGCACGGCTCATTTATGGATGAATTTGCTGCAGCATCAGCCCTTGGGCAGCACCTATAAAAGCCCATATTCATTTTACCTCCTGAAACCCCGTGGTGGGCTCAGAGCCTTTGCATTTCTAGGAATGAGAAGAGCTCTCTCTGCTTAGTTTTTCCTAGTTCAGGAAGACAGGAAAGCCTTTGGTGCAGTAGGACCTTCCCACATGATATGTTTCACCCTCTGCTCCTTACCCATATTCCAAAATGAAGATTGGTAACTGTCTTTTGTGGAATGTGCAGCATTAAAGGAGCCTTCTGCTGTCACTATNAACACCACATGGAAACAGATTCTGCATCCTCTACAGGCCACAGAGATGACCCGAAATCTTTTCCAGACCTTTGTGTCTAGGGAGAGAGAATTGGCCATGAGTGCCGAATTAAACCAGATCCAAACCAGTGACCTGGTGGCAGAGGACCTCACATAACCCTTGTTGCAGCTCTCTGGCTCTCTGATCTTATCAATTTAAATACAATTGCAGAGTGGCTCTACCTCTGCTGGCCCCAGGGGCAGCCTTATCTTTCTGCAGCAGAAGCTGGAGGAGGATTCCTGTGGGAAATGACACAGCCCCCATTTCCTTCTGTTGTCTGACTTCCTCTCTCTCTCTCTTTCTCTCCCCCCACTCTGCCTCAGCAGTGCCCTTTGAATCCCTGAGCACCAGCATTGTTCCTTAGAGCTGGGATGTGATTTACTTCCTCTGAGCTTTTCCCCTTCATCCTTAGGACAGGATTGTGCCTTGCAGGAAGTCCCTCAAGGTATCTTCTAATTAGGCCCCTTTGAGAGCTGTAAACCCTCCCCTGACCCAGGGTGTTGCCCCTGTGCTTTGTGTGCCTTTGGCAAAGGCACGGCTCATTTATGGATGAATTTGCTGCAGCATCAGCCCTTGGGCAGCACCTATAAAAGCCCATATTCATTTTACCTCCTGAAACCCCGTGGTGGGCTCAGAGCCTTTGCATTTCTAGGAATGAGAAGAGCTCTCTCTGCTTAGTTTTTCCTAGTTCAGGAAGACAGGAAAGCCTTTGGTGCAGTTGGACCTTCCCACATGATATGTTTCACCCTCTGCTCCTTACCCATATTCCAAAATGAAGATTGGTAACTGTCTTTTGTGGAATGTGCAGCATTAAAGGAGCCTTCTGCTGTCACTATCCCAGAATTCATCCATTCTGCTCCCTCAGCCCACACTTCCTGTTGGAAACTGAGCACAGACAGACACTCAGTGACATCCACCTCCCCGCAGTTTGGAGTGATGGGCATTTTGAATTTGGAAATATAACTTATAATAGCCAGATTAAACTGACATGATTGAATTAGCTGTCCAGTATTTTCCATTTTCAATCTTTGGAAAGTTTGGGGGGTTCATTGCTGGTGATGAACTGATTTTGTTTGTGTCTGTCAAGGTGCTTTGTAAATAATTTTGAAATGTTGCAAAGAAGGAATGGAGGAATTTCACAAAGAAGTAACAGATTCCAGCAGCAACAGCTTTGGGGAGATTTTCAGACCTAAGACTAACATCTAAGACTGACATTCTCTCACTCCATCACACCCCCCAGCTTACCTTGAACACCATCTCTGCTTTTCTACCTCCAGGTGCAATCCTGAGGGGCCAAAAGTTGTGGTTCGGGAGGACACGGTGGTAGGAAACAAGATCAGGAGCATTGAGAACACCCCCATGAGCCAGGGGGATAAACCAAAGGTATGTGTGGGATGATGGGGATGATGTCAGGGGATGCTCACCCCCAGCTCGTGGTTCCCAAGCTGCTGAGGCTTCTTTGCATGCTTGGAATTCCCCAGCGCTGGGATCATCTCAGATCTCTGCTGTTTACAAGCGCCGGTGTTTGGGAATGATGTCACACGCCCCGTTTAAAACTCTCCCAAGACTTTGGGGTCAAAACCCTCCGTGTCTCCCTCGGTCTTGAGAAAGTGTGAGAGTGGTTCAGTGCGAGGGGTGCTGACATGAACGCTGATAAGGACTCTGAGTTCGTTAAACACTTGGAGAGCTCTTTGTCCTGCCCCATGTTGTCCTCCCCCTTTGTGCTGTCCCCCTGTGTCCTGCCCCCTTTGTCCTGTCCCCCTGTGTCCTGCCCTCTGTGTCCTGCCCTCTGTGTCCTTNCAGCCCTGCAGGGCCACAGGTACCTGCTCTGATTTCCAGAGTGTGCCGGTCCTGGGCTGAAACCACCTCACTGGGACAACGAAGGAGGGAAAACCTTCCTCCTACACCTCCCTGCTGCTCCCCTTTCCAGCAGCACCGGGATCACCCTGCCTGTGTGAGCTGCAGGGATCCCACCAGGAATTACCTGCTCAGTGTCCCCCGGGTGCCTGTGGTGGTACTGGTGGATTTCCACACATCCATGCTGGGAATCTCCTGTGGATTCAGGGCCTCCTGGCTCTGCTGGCTCTGGCTGGGATTACCTGTTGGATTTGCAGGGGTTGCTGGCTCCAGGAGTGGGTTTGCAGCTCCAGCTTTGGAGGTGGATGGTCCAGATGGTTCAGTGGCTGATCCGGGAAGGTGCTGGACGCTGCCGTTCAAATCCTGGTTCACCTTTGAGCATGGGATAACTCTGGAGTTACTCCCGTGCTTAAAGTTAAGCACAAAGCTAAAGTGCTCTTCTGGATTTGATCCAGACTAAATCAGCATCTGGCAGGATCAGTGCCTCAGCCATCTGCTCTGTCTCAGGGAGACTTTCCAGTTCTAAACATAATCCAAACCAGAGCTCTGAAAACATGGAGCTTGGACTGGGAAGGAGAAAATCAGTGTTCGCCTCTCATTCCTGAGTTTTTCCATTGCTGGGAGATACTTATAAATCAGATTTATTTAGATGGCATAGTGCCCCTTAAGCTCTGGCTTTAGTGTATTCTTTAAGAATTTTAGATCTTTGGTAAAAGCAACACTCTAAAAAGTGCTAATTATTTATAAAAATGGAGGTTGGTGACATTTACCTTCAAAGCTTCTTTTTCTAAGACTTTTTGGTTGCTGCACGGGCTGACAAGAGCTTTGAGACTCTCAGGGCTACTGTTTGTCTCAGATCGATAGATTGATATAAATATAGATAGATGATATAGATATAGATACATAGATCTATACAGTCTGTCTAAATATATGATCTGGTGTCCCAGAGCTTAGTCTGTGTCTTATGATCACTCTGCAAGTTCTCTTAGTCCCCATATAAAAGTGAAGGGTTTCACAATTGCTGTGGCTCAAAAAATACCTGTTGGTTGCTGAGTCGTGGAAGTGAGGACCACGAGGGAACCTCCACACCAGGAGCCCGTGGAGCCCTCACAGATCTCCTGTTCCCCAGCTGCTCCTCACTCTGCCATGCACAGCCACCTCTGCTCTTCCTGCACTCCCCTGGCATCCCCAAGAGTTCGTTTTTAGACTTGTTCTAAAGCGTTGCAGCTCAGCCTTTAACAGCCCTTTAACTTCAGCTTTTACATATTTCATGATTAAAGTTACCAGCTGCATAATTTTACAATTTATAGGATATTCATTATTTTTCTCCCTGACTGAAAACACAGGCTGAGGCATTTTCTATTAGTTTTTATATCCAGATTAAGATTTATTCAAATGAATATAACTAAATTATAGGAATCTCAGTATTCAGCACTTGGTCTCCCTGCTTACATTGCAGACAATTCCTGTCCTTCCCCCTTTCTGAAGCCCAGGGTTCTGTGTTAATTGGAATCTTTATATTAAAAAAATGTAATTTTTAAAAAAGACACTGAGGAAAAAGTCTTCAGACTTTCCCTTGAGTTTTATCAGTCGGTATTCCCACCAAGAATGGAACAGACAGGAAACAGCCCAATCCATTCCCACCACATCCCAGCAAATAATTCACCTGCACTGACCAAGCAGATGGAAAAATAAAGATGTTGGAGTCTCAGCTTTCAGGAGCTGTGTTAGGAACCTGGGATTAGCTGAGGTTTGGGATTTTCCTGTGGGATTTGAGCCAGTCCCATGAGCACTGGAGTCTTGGGCCGGTGGTGGAATTCACCTGGGCTCTAGGATTTGTCAGCACCAAGAGTTCACCCTTGGGAGCTGCAGCAATAAAAGCTGGTCCAGTGATATATGAAAACTTGCATTAATTGTTTAGAGCTGCTAAAAATATGGGAATAACTCCCCTGGAATCACCAGATCCAGAAAGTTGCCCACAGCAAGCTGGCAGGGCAGCAAGCACGCGTTTTTCCAGCAAACCCTGGTGCTCTGTGATCACATGAAGCTCTTCAGACATCTCCTGACAGAAGTGCCATGTAAAATCGAGCTCTCTTGTCATCATCCTCATAATGATTATTCCATGAGGATTCCACTGACAGAGAAGTGAATTTCACCTCCTCCTGCCTTCCTAAGCCTGAGTCTCGTTCCTAAGGAAAAGTGTGGGGTTATGGTTCAGGTAATGATGGGCTTCAGTCAGGTTTTGGTCACACTGGGGTTGAGGCAGTTCTCTGTGATAGGTTCATTTTCCCTGGGGTTTTGAGTCCATGCTGAACTTCTCACTTTGGGATTTAAAGCACTGCGTGGCTCCTCTGAATCTCCTTTTTCACACCAGGTATAACACCCGTGACTGCAGGAATTGCCTGACTTTTCAAGTCACAAGGAGCTAGGTTGCTATTTTATTTTCTTTCCTGTTAGCAAAATAACAAACTGGCCTGAGCTTGGGACCAGCAGAAGAGAATAGCAAGACTCATGCATAATTCAGTCCCCACTGGGGGGTTCTTTTCATCTCTTTTCTCCCTTTCATGTCTATATGAGAGTGGCCGGGCCACGTGGACGTTTCTGCTGGTGAAATTCACAACCACTCAAGAAAACTGACCCAAAAATGCCAAGTTTAGCCCTCCTGAAGGAACACAAAGACTACATTAGAGCAGTGGGATGTGTGTGGTGAAAAGTGTGCGAGCAGCTCAGCCGGGCTGTTCGAATCTGTCACTTCAGGGAGCTCCTCCAGCCCTGTCACGCCAGGCTGTGCCAGGGAAGGGGCACAGCCACAGGGACGGGCTTGGCACACAGCAGCACCCCCTGGCAGACCAGCCCAGGTGTTTCAGGCACTGTCCTTGGTGGGTCTGCTGAGAGCCTGGCCAGCAGCAGGGACATCAGAACCGGCCCTTTGTCTTCCCTGCCTCCTGAATTCCAGAGCTGCCGTCACTGGAGGAAGGAGCAGGGAGTGGTAATCCATGGCAGGGACACAGGATTTACCCACCTGCTCCAGGGCTGGAGGGTGAGCAGTCCATCCACACCACAGTTCCTCCAGAGGCACCTCAAACCCCCAGTTTGCCCAGTTCCCAGCCCAGTCCAGCACCTTAGCTGACCACACGGTGCTGCCCCCAGCTCTGCTCACTCTGAGGAAGGCACTGGCTGCTCCCCTTTCCCAGGGAGAGAAACAGCCCCTGCCAGGGATGGGAGCAAAGCTGTGAGTTCTCAGCCAGCTCCCAGCCTTCTCTTATCACTCATCCTCAGTCCATCCTTTAGCATGTTTTGAGTGAATGAACTCCGATCCTGGAGGGGGATTGTCAGGCTATGCAAACAAGTGTTCTTGTGTGCCACTCAAGTGGATGGATTAGGAGTGAGTTGAACGTTTTCTGTGCAGGGTCCCTGGTGAAGTTCCTATAATTCCATCTCCCTGTAGCCACCTCCAGCCCAGCTCTGCCAGAGTCAGACAGCTGAGAAGTTTTCCACCCACGTTTTCCCCTCCTCATCCTCGCCCACAGGCAGCTAACGAAGTGAAAGAGGAAGAATTGTTAATTAAAGCTCTCGGAGGGAGGGATTAGACAAAGGAAAGAGAAAGCAAGGAATAACAAGAGATATTAATTCATGCTGGCTCCAGCTTAAAAAAAGGTCTCGTTGCTCTGTCCTTACTACAAGATGTCTTAAAACACTCATGGTGCACGGCTGGGGAATGTTATTTGGCTGCTTCTAAAATAACTTATTTTTATCAGTTCAGGAACATTACATATGGACTTTATTGAACTCTCCCATTAGGAGCTTTCCCAGCAGCAAGCTCTATTTACTTGTCAGAGCTGTTCTTCAGAGATCAGTCATTCTATTCCTTTGCTTATTGAGTTTTAAACTCAGTTTATTCTTTCCTAGTAATTATTTATTAGCTAATAATCCCTTCCTTGGGCTCGCAAGTATTGGGTGGCCTTTGGGTTAAGTAGTAGGAAATGGAGCCCTTAATTCCAAATCCAAGCCAGGCAGTCCAGACTGGGATGTGTGGTGTTTGGTATGCAGAGAGCTGCCAGGATCCCATCCAGCTCCCACTAGGAAGATGTCTGGACACTACATGCCAATAATTTGTTATTAATGAGCCTGGTCCCAGCGCTGCCTGCACAGGAGCTGAGGGTGAGACAGCCACCTGTGGCTGCAGCACGTTGGCAGCTGGGGACGTGGCAGGGGAACTGGAAACTGCACATTTCCAGGCTGTAAATAGTTCATTCATGGCATTTTCAGTGCAGAGACACAAAGTTTTAGGGCAATTACAGCATCATTATTCTGCTTAGCAGAGAGCGCTGCGCTCTGGGTTTTCTGGGTAGAAGGCAAGAGAAGGAGCTGTGGGGTGAGCCCTGCCTTGATCGTGGAATCCCAGAGGGTTTGGGGTGTGAGGGACTCAGAGACCATCCAGTGCCACCCCTGCCATGGCAGGGACACCTTCCACTGTCCCAGGCTGCTCCAGCCTGGCCTTGGGCACTGCCAGGGATCCAGGGCAGCCACAGCTGCTCTGGGCACCCTGTGCCAGGGCCTGCCCACCCTCCCAGGGAACAATTCCTTCCCCATATCCCATCCATCCCTGCCCTCTGGCAGTGGGAAGCCATTCCCTGTGTCCTGTCCCTCCAGCCCTTGTCCCCAGTCCCTCTCCAGCTCTCCTGGAGCCCCTTTGGGCACTGGAGGGGGCTCTGAGCTCTCCCTGGAGCCTTCCCTTCTCCAGGTGAGCACCCCCAGCTCTCCCAGCCGGGCTCCAGAGGGGCTCCAGCCCTGGAGCAGCTCCAGGGCCCCTCTGGACTCATTCCAACATGTCTCAAGCTTTTCTACCCTGGCTCTGATTCCAGGAGTGGAAAATACTTCTCCAGGTGCACGGACTAAGCACACACAGGGATTATCCCCTCAGAATTTTTCCACAGTCTACTAAAGGTCCTCAGATTCTGGGATTGTGCCCCTGCAGAGTGCAACAGTTCGCACTGTTTACCATGGGAGAAGATCCCTGAGTTTGGGTGCTCAAGTTCAAACCATTTTTTCATTAGGGATGGCATTTAAAAGAACAAAATCCCTATCCCGACCTGCCACTGTGACCAAATACTCAGAAATTTCAAATTTCAGCTGCCAAACCTATCAGGATTAGGTTAGTTTGACCACTGAGAATTTTATTTCAGATATTGGAAAGATAACTGGGCTGCCAAGCTCAGGGATTTACCCAGGAGCACACAGCTGGAGTGAAAGAACGATTCATAATCATTCCAAGGGATTCATCTTACAAGAAAAGCACTCAAAATCCTGAATTGCCAGCTCTGCTGGATGCTGCTGGTTTGAAAGTCCCAGTTTGGAGGGCTCTGGGAGGTGCCAGTTCAGGGCCAAGTCAGGGAAGTGCCTTATCTCTGGTGCTCAGGTGTGCAACGAGCTGGTGTCCAAGTGCACGACAATGATTGGAGCATCCAAACAAGAAAATTACTTTCTCTCTATCCCTCAGTAGGTTTTTTTCCCCCAAGAATTTGTCCCCAGATTGTTTCCCACTGTCATTTACCATCTTTTTCACCTTCATATCTAGACACGACTGAGATTAGCCCCGATGAGGTCTCAGGATAGCTATTTGCTCTTTTTTTTTTTTTGTTTTCCCACTGCCCTGTCAGACCTTTCCTGAGTTATGGAGTTGGAGATGTCAGCATCTGTGTGTGTGTGTGTGTGTGTGTGCTCATGAGCGTTTACCTCTGGGCCACCAAGCAGCTTGAGCCATTGCATCAGTGTTTAGAGGAGCCACAGTGTCACCCCCAACACTTTGGACATGTCCCAGAATGGATATTTTATGATTCTGACTGGCTCTACAGCGTTATCCTCCACTTCCCAGCTAGAGCTGTCACTTAGGAAGACGAATTGCTGTTAAAAAGCTGTCCAAATGTATCCCCTCCTGTCCTCAGCACGGACATTTACATTGGCTTTTCCCAAACATGAAACCCTCAGTTCCAGCAGTCATGAGAAGAAAGATGTTGGTCCTGATTCAGCAGGAATTCCAAAGGCAGTGGCTGCTGCTCGGGGCTCTGAACATGTGCTCGTTCCCAGCCCGTGGCACCGGGCCCCTGCTCCAGGACAGCCCCGGGAGGAGGAGCAGGCTGCTTTTATAGCCAAGGCAGAGCTATTTTCACATCATCAATCGCTCGGGCCTGCACAGCTCTTTCTGTGGTGGACACCAGAGGGAGCTGGGTTTGCCGCTCTCCTGTTTCACCCCTAAATTTGGGGGTTCCCCGTTCTTGTGTTTGGTGCCCATGAAAAGTAAAGCCTTTTCCACTCCCCCTTCCTCTGCTGCAAATGCTCACCATTAGAATGTCAAATGCACATGGGATCAAATCCTTTGGAACTCATTTCCCTGCGGGATTTAAAGTGCCAGATCTCAGCAAATCTTGAATAACTCAGAAAATACATCCCACACAGCTATAGACACACTCATGGGGCAGCTTTAGGAGGGGAGCTTGTGCAAGTTTAGTTTAGGATATTAAAAAGAAAGTCCAGAGATGCTTCTGTGCACTTCAAAGAGCTCTCTGGAGATAAGGACAAAGGGCCAGAGGGTGTTGCAAGTTTTGATTCTCAAAGGTCTTAGAGAGGATGGCAAAGAAAGTGATATTTGTTCCAAATGTGAGGGCTCAGAGCTCCTCAGGTGAATGGCTGCAGGGGAAGCAGAGCAATCCTGCAAGAACATCTCTGTCTTGGTGGGTCAGGCCCAGTTTTCCTGCTAAGTCCAAAGGAATACAAGGAATAATTAAAGCCACAGTGCGTGGATATTCCTGTGTGAGCCTGAGAGGCTGCAGCGGGACGGGGACAGGGCAGTGCCACACGGCTGAGCCTCCCCAAGAGAGCCTTGGGAGGCTTAAGGAACACAGGTTCTTGAGGACATGTTTGAGTTCAGCCCCAGGAGCAACAGAGCCACCTCCTTTTCCCTCGTGGTGAAGCTCAGGACAAGTGCTCCTTCCTCCTCCGTGATCCTCCCTTTCTGCATCTGCCAAGTGCTGCAGCACTGGCAGCTTCTCCAGAGCTTCCTGCCTTGCTGAACAAGCCCTGTGTGGCTCCAAGGAACAGCCTTGGAATCAAGGGGCTCCCAGGCCCAAAGGGGCCACGTCCTTCCCTCCCTTCTCTGAGGGGAAAAGCAAAATCCTGCAATACTCTTTGTACCACATCCATAGGAATTACCTGCTTCCCATGCAAGTGTGGATATTCCCCACAGAGCTGAAAAGCAGGAAAGAGAATAGATGGATGTGGGACTGTGTTTGGATGGGTCCTCCAGGCTCCTCACTTCAGCTTCTTGCTGATGTTGTCACACAAAGACCTGGGCAGTTTCTCAAAGGAGAATCCTGTTTTTCATGGGTGAGACAGGAAAAAAAGGAAGGGGAAGGTTTAGGATTGAGGAGGGAAGAGAATCAGCTGGGCTGAGATGATGTGAGACAAAAACCAAGTAGGAGCACTTGTCTGGGACCTTCACCCGTTATTAACTAGAAACAACTTTTTTAACAGTTTTTCTGCCCTCACACCCTCAGAGCCAGCCCTTGTTTTCTGTGTCTCGGCAGATTGTGAGCACCCTCACCATGGAGAACAGCAGTGCCTCGGGTGTCTATTACTGCGTGGCTTTCAACAAGGTGGGCGAGGAGGAGCGGAGCATCGAGTTCTACGTGTCAGGTAAACAACAGAAACACCACACAAAGGCAGATGCTGCTGCTCCGATTTCCCTGCAAGTCTGACGTGGCTGCTGAGTGCTGGTTCAGCCTCCTGGCCATCCCTGTGTGTTGTGTTTTGGAGCACTCCCAATCCAGCAATCCCAGGCTCCTCACCCCACACAAGGCAGGATCCAGCTCAGTTGGACGTGTCCAGCAGCAGACTCGATGTCCCTTTGCCCTTTCCAGCTGCAGCCCCAAGTCCCTCTCTCTGTGCCTTAAAGCAACACTGGTGACATTTGAGCGCTGTCCTTGGGAAACCTCTGGCAAAGCTGAGGCCTTTGTGGTCTTCCAGAGGGCTGGAGCCTCTCCCTGAGCCGGGGGAAAGGTTGGTCTCCAAGGAAATCAGCAGCCACAGCAAAGGTGAGCAGGGCCAGGATCCAGCCCTGTCCAGGGTTGATTGCAGGGTGACACTGCAGCCCTGCCTGGGCCGCTGGCCTGGCAGTGCCCTTTGCAGGGAGGAGGTTCTCCAAAGAACACAAATCCAAACAAATATCTGCTTAACCTTTCAGCACAGGAATTCTTTAGGAGTGAGATCAAGATCTACATAATGCTTTCAGGAGAGATGGCAGCTCAAAAAGAGAGGAGAGTCCAGGGACAGCCTTGTTCAAGTGCTCACCCAGAACAAAAGTGAAGCATTTCTGTGCTCACTTTCTGGATGAGTGGATGTTGGCTGGCAGGATTTGCTTCAAAATATCGATTTTTAGAACAAAGGCTGCAGAAGTGTCCTGGAAAGTAAATGTCTGATTCTCACTGCTTGGTTCCTTGCCCGTGAAGCAAGTTGGGAGGGCAGAGCTTGCTCGTGGCAGGGATCTGCACTCCTGTGCCTCTCTTCCCTCCTGGATTGACTCCATTGCTCCAAAGGAATCCAGCACCTTTCAAATCCTGCTGTCCAAAAAAGGGCTCACCAAACACTTCCCATTGGTGTAACACACGAGTGCCAGGAGGAAAAACACCATCCAACAATAATGAACCTGGTGCCACACAGGGAAAGATTTCACCTCCATTAGAGCTCCTTTGTGCTGCCCCAATGGGGACAGGAGAGGCTTTCAGCCTCCAAAAGATATTTCCCAAAGCTCTAACTCTTATTTACTTAGGAAAATGCCCTTCAAGGTGCACTTTGGGGAGATACAGCTCGGGTTTAAGAGGTCCCCAACATGTCCAAGGCAGGCTGAAGACCAGCTATTAATTTTACACCATTTCACCCCTTCCAAGTGTTGAGTGTCCTGCTGGGAATTCTTCCAGCTGTTATGTCTGGGTGGGTTATCCAAGCTCTTCACAGAGCTGCCACACTTGGTGACTAAACCCAAAGCTGCAGCAACTCCAAAAGCCACGAGGATAAGGTCGGATCCAAAGGGTTGGATCATCCCATACACCTTGCACAACTCTGGTTTATTTTAGTAATAAAGTTATGTAGGGGTTTTTTTTCCACCCACAGTGAACTAATATTTCAAATTTTTTATTTTAAGATCTGTCTAGCAATGTTTTGAGACACAAGTGTTTTAATCATGCAGTTGTAATTATGAAGGAAATGAATCACTGGGTGAAATTACTGACAGCAGTTCTGGTGGGAATGTTTCCACCAAAGCAGACCAGGAGGTGCACAGGGCTTGGCAAGACAGATTTATTCCAGCCTGTGAAGGGGAAACTGGGAGTCTGTGCCATTCCAGGGAAGAGGCAGATGCTGACCGAGCATGACTGGCTTTTGGAAAGGCTGTATTTAAAAATAGTGTTTCTGGATTAGAAAGGAATGAAAACTTTCTAAATGTGGCCATCGTGGTGCTAAAGTGGGTCATGCTGCAGCAGTAAAACAGCAGCAGTGACCTGAGGCTGGCTTCCTCCACGGGAGGGTCCTCTCTGAGTGTGGCTCCAGCAGGGCCAGGCTGTGGGGACAGTTCTGCAGGTTGTCCTCACAGCTGGAACAGCTGGAGCGGGCTCCAGGTTACTCTCCCTGGGAGTCTTCTCCTGTCTCAGGGTTGAGGGACATGTGAGATTCCAGGCAGAGAAGTCCAACAGCACAAGGCTCTAACCTGGTCACGTTCTGAATGTGAGGTGCTTCATTCTGTGCAAGTTGAACTAAAGGCTGAGCTGAAGGCTGGGGTAGAGCCTGAGAGCAACACGTGGGACTTTGGGACATCTGGGGAATGTTTGTAGCATTTCCCAGCTCTCTGCAAATTGTGGCACCCCACAATTAATTCAGCAATTTGTTGATTTTAAAGACCTGCTCTCCCATTTTCTCCTGCCAACCAACGAGCTGGGGCTCCCTGAGCTGCTGCCAAACCTTTTGGCTGAACTCACTTCTCCCTGGTAAGAAACCTGAAGGTGATACAGAGGCTGAACTCCCTCAAATCCCTGTTCCACTGGGGCAGGGTTGAGATGTTTCCCAGGACATGGCAGCGTCTTCCAGGGACACTTCCTCAGGTGTTGTCCAGGCTGCTCTCTGGGAATGTCCTCACTTCAGTCTGATGTTTTCACCACCACCACTTTCATTTCAGAAAAATTAATTTATCCCTGTGGAATAATTGTCAGCAACCATTTTGTTCTTCCACTGCAGAGCCCCCACAAAAACTCCCACGGACACCAGAAATAGCACTGGGCTCTATTTTTAAATCATTTCTCTGCCAGCAGAGTTCATTTCATGAAGGGTCAGCACGGTTTGGAGATCACTCAGAATCCAAACCTTATAAGGGGTCCAGCATGATGAGAAATCTCCTCCTGCAGTGACAGCCCCTCCTGCAGATGTCCTGACTGTCCCTGTCCCTCCGCAGCCCTCTGGAGTCTCTCCTAAAGGGATTTGTTATCCATCGTGCCCTGGCCTAACTCTCATTCCAGGATTTTTGTTTTGAGTCAATCCAATCGAGATCTGACCCTGCCTGTCTTTCCCACCACTGCTCTGACTCCAGAGCTCCCGTTTAAGCCCTGGGTGAGCCAGCAGATGCTCAGAAATGTCATTGTCCACCTCCAGCTCCAAAGGACATTCCAGGCAGGCTGCAAACTCCCCAGTGCAGTGCAAAGCTGCCCTGGTGTCTCCTGCAGGGATTCTCTGCCATGGACAAGTGTAATTTCCCTTCTAATCTCTGCTCTGCACCTTGGAAAGGGCAGCTCCGCAGAGCTGCAGGTCCAGAGTAAATCAAATTCCAGCCTTTGTCTGACTGCACTACATTCAGCAAAGTGGGATCCCACCCATCTGAAAACTCTGACTGTTCTGGGAATATAAATGAATTATGATAAGAATAACAAATAATAACGAAAGCCCTTTTTTTTTCAAGGGTTTATCTGATTGCCAAAACAACTGAGAAAAATGGAGTTAAAGATTTGTACCCGAAAGAAAATATTGCATTTCCAGCAGGAGATAAAAATCTGCTCTCAGATAGCAGAACAATGGATGAGCTGGGCTGTTCTAGAAGTTTGTGCCACTCCAAAGTGCTCATTCCCGACGTGTTGACAGGATTCCTGACAAGCAGCACCGTTTCACATCGTGGGGCTCACCCTTCCCTCCATCCCTGCTCCTGAGGGCACCCCCCTGCCAGGCCCAGGGCTGGGATTTGGGCAAGAGCAGAAGTTTTGAATTACACAGATTATTGTGCAAAGCACAGGAAATTAAAACCAATTAATTCTTTGTAAATACAAATGGAGCCAGACTTGCCTTTGATTTATGCTGCCTTTTTACCTCCCCTCGATGGCTTCTTTCCCTCTTTTGCCATGGAATCCCGCACGGAGGAGAGGGAAATTCGCAGCTATTCCGCTGTAACACAAAACCAAAGACAAATGTTTGGTGACTGCTGATAAAAGGGAAAAGGCCCCCGTGGTGCATTCTTTTAGCCAATTTATTAGGAGCCTTCTAAAACACGGTATCTGTTCCGAGGGAGGAAGTTAATCACTGCTCAGGTTCAGGATTATGTAAGCAAAGCTGTCTGAGGGATGAACTGACTTATAATGTGCTCTCCAAGCTGCACTCACTCCCCTGATAATCCAGGTAGGAGGAGAAAAGAGAGAGGAGAGCAAGGAAAGAGAGAAGAGAGCAACTTTTTTTTTTTTCTCCTGTCTTTTTCCTTCCACTGCAATGAAAATCAATGAATATTCTATTGGAGCTGAAAGAGCTGCTTGAAAGGCAAACAAGATGGGAGAGAATAGCACAGGTTCCGGCTAAAAATATTCAAAATGCTAAATAAAAAATGTCAGGAGAAGGAATGATAAGAAAAACAAGCCAGGCCTCTGCTCCCAGAATGTTAAGTTGGTAGAAAAAAAAACCTGGCAACTTTCAAGTCCAGCAGCAAAGCAAAACTACGGAGCATCCTTCCAAACTCAGGGCTTGGGAATGGACACATCCCATTCCTTGGGAATTTGCACCCAAATGCTCCAGCCCAAGCTGTGCCATGCCCAAGGCACTGCCTTATCCCAAGGGATGCAGCACTTGTCCCCTGTTTGGGTTGGAGAGATTCAGGAGACGCTGAAATGCCACACATGCCACAGCCCGTTTTTTTCACTGGCTCTCAGTTTTCCTGGAGAGGTTTTGGTGGCCTCAGACATTCCCCCCGTGTTGACAAGCAGCAGTTGGACATGTTGGAAGCACAAGACATGAGGAGTGAGGAGTGGTTGTGTTACACAAGGCAGCCTGAGCACACAGCTGGCACCAAGAGAGAGCAACTGAGCCTAACAACACCCTGCAGAGAGCAAACTGCAGCGCCAGGACAGGGAAAGAAGAGAAAAATAACAATTTCCAGAGCTGTGGCCTGAGGGGGTCTCTTCTCTTTTTGGATCTTTTGTGAAGTGTTTCTGGTGCCAGTCTTTAAAAACCATGAAGCAAAAGCTCACGGGTTCTACTCCAGACAACTCATGAAGAAGAGAGACTTTTAATCACATCTGAAAGCTCCTCCAGGGCTCTGTATTTTATACAATATATGGTTTATGATAAGGCAGATTGGTTATTTCAGCAGCCTCACTATTTGTGCTCGACTGCAGCTTCTGCAGAACGTTTTGCAGTGGGAGCCCCTGGCCCAGTTCCAGGTGGAATTTGCAGATCCAGGTGCAGTGCACCCTTGTTCTGCTTTAACTTCTGTTCTTCTCAAAGTCCCACCCAGCTCATCCTGACCTGAGGAAACATCTCACCCACAGCTTGGCTCTGAATAATCTCTCGGACTTAGGGCAAACCTGTTCCTGTTCAGGAACAGAAGGTGGCCCAGGGTGAGCCCTCCCAAGGTGTCCCGTCCCTGGTGACATTGATAAGAGGTTCCTCAGAACTCTCAGCTGCTTAAAAATCCTGACCTAACAGACAGCAGAATGATTCCAGGTCACTGTGGTTATCCATGAGCTTTCATTCAGGTGGATAGATCCCTAAAATTAACAAAATCAAAAGGGAATAGAGTATGTTCCAGCCCAAATTTACTTGCAGGTCTCTGGTAGCTCCTGCAGGAATGTGTCTGCAGGGCAGGCTCTGGCCTTCCACTCAGTTTTTCTTGTTTTCAAATGGATTCAGTTCACCACTTCAGGAAAATCGATTTTTTTTTTTCTTCTGGAGTGAAAAGTTACTAAAAATATAGCAAGAAACAGCTCACTCTTTTGTGGCTATGTCAGAGTCATGACTCAGAGTATTTCTCTGCTAAACTTGAGGGCTTCAAGGACTTGGACATCATTAGATCAGTTAATCCATCAGTGATCAAGTAAATATCCACCAAGGCACATGTGATGAAAATAAATATTGGCACAGTTGGAATAAGAGAGAGTTGAGGAGACTGCTCAGTGGGGAAGAAGGTGATGCTCCTGAGGGATGGGAAAGGATTCTTTATTCCTCTGCAATTAATACTTTCCAGCCCTGATTGCAGATAGAGAGGGAAGAGCTCCTGAACACATTTATCTACCTGGATAGAAGTAGCTCCTGATTAAACTCTCTCAGTCCATTAACTCCTTCTATTTCTAAGCTTTCAATTCATTACTTGGAGAAGGGATGATTTAGAATGCTGAGGGCTGGACTAGCACAGGTCAGCACTGGGCAGTGAGAGCAACCTTCCCTTCCCTAATTCCCAGCTCCAGCGCCTGTTTCCACATGCAAACATGTGCCTCATTAAACCTGGCTCCTTCCACTACTGCTGGAAATTTGACCCCCAAGTAGCAGCCAGGCAGCCAAAGATCTTCTCAGCTGGGATTTAACTCCAAACACATTTTCCCTCTCTCCTAGACGTGCCCTCTGGGTTGCAAACAGCCTCCCAAGTGACGGCCATCGTGGGCAATGACGTCCAGCTGACCTGCCGGGCCTCCAAGTACATCTACACCCACCTGGCCTGGTACTACCCCTCCTCAGAGGCGGCTCCCGACCACTCCATGGTCAGGAAAACAGACAAATATTCCATCTCTTTGACCCTGCTCATTCCCAACGTCACGAGGGAGCAGAGTGGCCTCTACAGGTGCCGAGCCCAGAACCAGCACAACAGCACGGACATGCGGGAGCAGCAGAGCCAGCTCCTGGTCAGAGGTACGTGCCAGGGGATAGTGGCACTGGGACGTGTCCTGGTGCAAACTTTGGGTCCTGCTTTGGGTTGATTTTGTTATTTACTCCGTGGGGATTGACAGCCTGACATGGATAACACTCACCCAGCCACTGCTGGGTTTGGATAAAATATTTGAAATCACATAAAGGTGATTTCAGCAGAATTCATCTTCCCAACTCCATGCTGGGTGCAGATTTAGAGTTGACTGAGGGCAAAAGGCATCACCCACCATTTACTGACAGCACAACTGTAACTTGGGATGCTCACCCCGGATCTGTATGACTTTGGCACCCGCTCTCTGCTGCCAGGATGAGATACCTGAGTAGATTTGGACCCAGCAGATCCCAAATGTCCCTGGGCAAGTGTAAAATCAAGTGACAGGTGCCATTTATTCTGGGTAAGAGGGATGCACTTTGTTATAATAATTATTTTCTTACTTATACCCAAGCCCCCAACTCTTTTATTTCACTGAGATCCTCCAGCCTGGTTCTGTTGGCTGTGGGAATACAAAGGGCAGGACACTTCTCCCTCAGGTATTAGGGAGTGATGATGGTTCGGCTGGTCCCCACAGCACCAGGGCCAGCTGTGAGCATCCCCTGCCGTGAGGCACTGGCCTTGCTCTGCACTCTGCCTTCAGGCACTTCCCTTTCCTCTCCCCTGGCAGATATTTTTGTGCAGTCAGTCGGATTTCCACCTACACACACACCTACAGAGCTGAGCTATGGGAAAAACCCAGCTAGACTGGGAATACATCCATGGAGAACTGGAATCAGGATCACATTCTGCTGAGAATGACTGGGGTCTGTTATTTGTCTGGCACGTGTCAGGCAATTCTTGTGGAGAACACACGTGGAAATGCCCCTCCAAACCTCCAAACCTTCCTTCCCCATTCAAACAAGGTCTTTTCAATGTTCTAATACCCCTCAGCTTCTGTCCTTACTGCAGGTTTGGGGTGTTTTTTATGCTGTGATTGTGATTTTATTCATTGCTGCCCTGCACCCTTTATAAATGAACAAAAAATGGGGGTTACCATGGTTGTAATAAGGAGAAAACTGCCCTCCTGATGGAGGATATAAAACCTTTAGAACTGTTTCCTCTTTGCCTCCTCCTTTCTCTTTTTTTGTCTTCACTCTGCATGTGCACCTCCTACTCCCTGTCCTTTGTTTTCTTCAGAGGATGAGGAGTTGGAGCTGCAGCCGAACTTAAGCTTAGGCAGTGTGAAAATAAACCAAATAAACTCCCCCACTCCTCCCAGAACCTTTGGGGGATTTTTGATCAACTGATCAACCAAACCTTTGCCACACCCAGCTCAGAGGGGCCGTGCAAGGAGGGCTGGTGAGGTGAGGGGAGGTGAGGTGAGGTGAGGTGAGGTGAGGTGAGGTGAGGTGAGGTGAGGTGAGGTGAGGTGAGGTGAGGGAGGTGCCTCCCCAAAGCTGACTGGGGGCTCTTTCCCTTTGTGGCCGCAGCGAAGGCGGCGCCGTACGTGATCCAGAACCTCACGGACCTGGAGGTCAACATCAGCGGCAAGATCCTGCTGGAGTGCAAGGTCAGTGGGACACCAGAGCCTCAGGTCACCTGGAGGAAGAACGGCTACCCCATCTCAGCAGCGTCAGGTGGGTCCTGCTCCCAGAACCGTGTGGGATGGGGGTAAGGGACTGGCAGGGTCACCACGGCACAGGACCTGCGACTGTGCCCACCACTCGGGGCATACACACACAGATGCAAGGATGCCAGAGCACTGCAGGGGTCTCCAGCCTGGAGTCTGAGGTCAGAGGAAGCTCCTGTGTGCAGAGCCAGCCCAGCAGACATTGGCATAGCACTGGGAAACTGGGGAGCGCTGCTCAGGCTGCTTGTGTGAGAGCAGAGTTTGGGTACAAAACTGAGCCCAGGCTGGACCTGCTGCTCAGGTGGGTCTGGCAACAGAGGCCTGAGCTCTCAGCTCTCCTGGTCACGATTTACTGCAGCAAAGTCACCCAGCAGAGGGGCCCAGGGCATCCCATGGCATATGGAACATCCTTCACTTCCCACAGCACCGTGACAGGAATGTGCTCTGGGCTCCGTGGGGACAGAGCCCTGCAGGTACAGAGGGCACAGAGCCTCACCTGAGCCTGCAGCTCCCTCACCTGGGCCCAGGGCTCCTTCCCAGCTCTGCCATAGAATCACAGGATGTGCTGAGTTGGAAGGGAACCCCAAGGATCATCCAGTGCAGCTCTTGTTCCTGCCCAGACACCCCAACAATCCCACCCTGGGCATCCCTGGCAGCGCTGTCCAAGCACTCCTGGAGCTCTGGCAGCCTCGGGGCCGTGCCCATTCCCTGGGGAGCCTGGGCAGTGCCCAGCACCCTCTGGGGGAAGAGCCTTTCCCTGCTCTCCAGCCTGAGCCTGGCCTGGCACAGCTCCAGCCGTTCCCTGGCTCCTGTCCCTGTCACAGGCAGCAGAGATCAGAGGTGTCCCCTGTGAGGATGTTGAAGACCTCAGTGAGGTCTCCCCTCAGTCCCCTCTTCTCCAGCTGAACAAACCAAGTGCCCTCAGCCTCTCCTCCAGGCCCCTCCAGAGCCTTCCCCATCCTTGTGGCCTCCTTTGGATGCTCTCCAATGGCTTAAAGTCTTTTTTATACTCTGCTGCCCAAAACTGCCCCCAGAACTCGAGGTGAGGCCGCCCCAGTGCAGAGCTGAGTATGTCCTGAGTCCTCCCATAAATCATGGAGAATCCCATGTCAGTAGCTGGTCCTGTGACTTTAATTTTGCAACTTGGACTAGGTAGGAAATCTAGGATCATCCATAATTCAGAGCAGAATGTTCTGAGAGAAACTCTTTATAGCTACTGAAATTTTATAAATAATTCTAGAGGGACAAGCATGTAACTCATCCAACCAATGGAAACATAAATAAAATATCTGGAAAAAACACCTCAGGGTAAATATTTCAGCACAGTGCATGGCAAGTTGTGTGCAGAACTCCTGTTAACAACAACGGGATTCGCAGGCAGAACACTCAGAAATTCCAAATGTCCTTCCCTTTTGGATTCCAAGCCTGACCTGTTTCCCTATTTCTACCCCAGTAATCCCCTCAGTGAAACAGAGGAGTTCTCAGTGCAGTTCCACAAACCAGGAACAACGAAACTGGGAAATTAAATGTAGAAAAGTTTCTCACAGGTCATATCTAGGCAACCTCTCTCTTCCCACTGCATCTGGCTGCCGGTGAATCCAGGATTGCTCCACAGTTATTTTTCCAGGGATGTGCCTAACTTGAGTTCCATGTTCCACATGTTGGAAGTCCCACCTCTTCCCACAGCCTCCAGTAATTCCACTGAGTTCCCATTTTTCCTAGGGCATCTTCTTGCTGTCAGACACCAATCCTCCATCCCTTTGCTAACTTCTGGAGCAGTTTCCAGGCTCTGCCCACTCTAAATTGTTGGTGAAATGATGCCAAATAATTTATCCAGGTGTTGAAGAGGAAAAAAGTGTCAGGGAAAGGTTGTTGCCAGAGCAGGAGGAGCACAGGATTAAAATGTGTCCTAACACCAGCACATGCCAGGCCTGCACGGATGGGAGCTGACCGTCAGCTCTCTGTCTCCTAAAAGCATTTTTGGCAGGCAGGTTATTGTGCCAACATTAACCAAAATGCCTTAAACCAGGAATTTCCATGGAAAACAACACCCTGGTGATTGAGAGAGTGAAGAAGGACGACGAGGGGCTCTACGAGTGCCGGGCCTCCAACGACTTGGGCCAGGACAGCACTTCAGCCTTCATCAAAATCCAAGGTGAGGCCCGGGCTGAGGGAATGCAGATACTCCAGTGGGCTCACTCAGGGACTTTGGACACATCTCTGACATGGCTGTACATTCACCTGCAGGTTCTGAGGAGAAATCCAACATCGAGGTGATCATTCTGGTGTGCACAGGGCTGGCTGCCACTCTCTTCTGGCTCCTCCTGACCCTCTTCATTCGCAAACTGAGGAAGGTGAGAGAGCTGCCACCCTGCACAAAGTCTGGGATCTGCCCCAGCTCAGTGTGACAGCAGAGTTTAGGGCCAAATGTTTGGGGCAGATGGTAGAAAAACTGGGGAAAATGTCCCTGTAAAATTCAGTCCAAGGTTTCTGTTGACTTCTCCACAGATCCCTTGCACTTGTGAGGTTTCCATCCACTTCAGGCTAAATCAGGCTCCTCCCTCTTTATGAGTCAAACTGGCTTGTGAGAATAACAAAAAAATACCCTAAATCCTCTAAAATGAGAGCTTGATTTCAGCACTTGTCTCTAAAAGATATTAAACCAAGATCCCGGGCTGTCTGCTTGAAAATGAGCTCAAACCACACAGCTGGTTTGGTCTCCTTGCTCTTTTCTCACCTCCCTTTTGTGACTCCAAAAGTAAACTTGCAGTGAAGTTTTAAGGAATTTAGGTTTGTTTTTCCTGGAACAAACAGCAAACAGAAAGGCAAGCACAGCTCTCTGCTCTGCTCTCACCAAACTGCAGTCCCAGTGCTGATCTCCAATATTTGAGTAAATTTCCCCTCCTCTTGCAAATACAGGGATTAAATTTGTGTTTTCATCCTTGACCTCAGCTTAACAGAGCTGTGGACAACACTGAATTTCCTCTTACATTTCATACCTGTGCAAATCTGCTCTCAGGACCCACCCAGCCACAATTTCTCCCTTTAGCAGCACCAGAAATAGCAATTTCCAGCAGCTTCCCACCCATTTTAAATTGCTCTAAGATGTAGCCATGAAGTGGAGAATCAAGACTGCAGAACAAAACACGGTGAAAATACCAAAATATGCATCAGGAAGTGCAGCTCCTGCAGTTCCCATGGGAAATCAGTGATTTCCTTTGGCTGATCCAGGTAGAAGGCAGCGATAGATTTTGTGTTTCCCAGCATCAATCAGTGCCTCTTCCCGAGAGCCACATAAACATTTGTGTCTCAGCTGTAGAATGGAGAGAGGCAGGAAGCTGCAGTGATGCATTCCTGGCTCAGAATAAATTTGCCTGGAAGGCAGGGAACTCCCCAGGCTGCCAGACAGCTCCCTCCCTTTGGAATTGCAGCGTGAATCCCCTGAATAATTTCTCCCCGCCCTGTTTTCAGCCCGATGCCACAGATATTAAAACAGGATACCTGTCCATTATCATGGATCCGGAGGAGATGCCCCTTGACGAGCAGTGTGACCGCCTGCCCTACGACAGCAGTAAATGGGAGTTCCCCAGGGACAGGCTGCGCCTGGGTGAGTGGTTTAGGGGTCAGAACTGGGGGGAAGGATGGTCCCAAATGCTTCCCAATGGCAGTGGAGCTGTTGGATAACCCAGGAAGAGCCTATCACAGTGCCAGGGTACTGCCACCCTCGGATCTGGGATCACAGAGTTCAGATCGGCCTGAGTGGAGGGGGAAATGAGGGATTTGGAAAGACTCCGTCAAAATAGCTGCCACCTCTTTTCCTTGGAAAAGGGAAGCCAAACGCTTGACAGGGAAGAAAGAGACCTCCAGGTACTGTCCCTGCCGAAAGTGTGATTTCATTCCCGTAGAGCAAAAGGGAAAGTGAATTTTCTATTGAAGAAATCTATCAATTCATCGAATAATCACTTCCTTATCAACCATCAGAACTCAGCTTTGAGCTGTAAAAAGCTCTCATGGAAAAATGAGCCACATTTCACTGAACAGCTCAGTTCCCTGGCTGATGGAGTGAGGAAATGCGAAAAGCTGGCTGTGTTTGTACAGCGAAACTGTAACATCTGTGTGCACTGAGGAGTGCAGGGAAAATATCTGTATTTGTGTGTGCTCTTGGGGCTGAAGCTGGAAAACATGGAAGGAGGAGAGGACAGACAAAAATCACAAAATCTGAGCTGAGGGTGGGACAGAGATTCAAACTGGCAGAACCAAAAAGCCAGACTGGGTCAGAGCCCTCAGAGCACAGCTGGTAATACAGGCAGGAAAATCCAAATGCAAGGCAAAATAAAGGTTATCATCCTAAATTCCATTTAGTGCAGCTTTTCCATCAAATCAGTGTCAATAACTGAAGGGTTAAAGGGTTGTGACTCCCTGAGTGCCTTGCTGGCTCTCTCCATGATTCATGAGAGATCAGGGTGCCACAATTAACCCAAACTCTGCCTTCCCTGGCCTCCAGCACAGCCCCAGGTAAGGTTTCTCCCTCATCACATGCAGGTATCAGCCCTGCCCTCAGTGATTGATTTCCCCTCCTCTGTTCTCTGCCGTGCTGTATTGCATTCCGGCCATATGGATAGAAATCCCTGGATATCCATATGCTGCAGGATGTGATACAGGCTGCTGTGACTGTGTCTGTGCCTTGTGCCTGGTTCCCTGCACAGCTGAGGTTGCATGTCCCCTCCTGGCTGATGCAGCCTGGGCTCACTCTCGACTCTTGCCTCTCTAGGTAAAACTCTGGGTCATGGTGCTTTTGGCAAGGTGGTGGAGGCGTCTGCTTTTGGCATTGATAAATCTTCAACCTGCAAAACTGTTGCCGTAAAAATGCTGAAAGGTACAGAAATCCCTCTGAGATCCTCCCCAGCCCGCTCAGGGACCCCGGGGGCAGTGAGGTGCACGGTGCTCAGCCCCCGGGAGCGCTGGGTTTCCATGTGGGAGCCAGCAGTCACCCTGGATGGATGCAGGGGGAGGAAGGGACAGCGGGCTCCGTGCTGCGCTGCTGATTGAGGCTTGTATTCCTCGAGGAAGAAAACAGCAGCTCCCAGGTCTGTGGGGTGAGGAGGGAAACAGATTACTGAGTGTAATTACACGAGCTAGCCTGAAACTGGAGCTGAGCCTTCCATCGCAGCCCGGCCAGATGTAGAACAGTTCAAGGGGCTGGAAAAAAACCCAGTGCCAGGGGAGTAAATTAGAGACGTCTTGCTTGCAATTATTGAAATGAAGAAAAGCTTTCCCCGTTCGGTGGAGGGAAGGAGGGAACTCGGAGCCTGTTCTTCCACGCTGGATTTACACAGCGCCTCTGCCCACAGCGAGGAGTGAATGCATCAGCCACTCACTGCCCGCTTGGGCAGGGCTGGTGGCTGCTCCTGAGGATGGTTCCAAAGGCTCGCTCCATGCTCCCATGGCCCTCACGGCTCCATCGCTGCTGCATGACACCATTAACCCCTGCAATGCCACCAGCCATTGCTGCCACGGGATTTGGCTTCTGCCGCCAGCTGCCTCTCCTGGTGCTCTGCTACTCCCATCTCTCTGAAATCACAGAAACACCCATTTGTCACCTCCCTGGACCTCCTTCAGGTCTACTCTCCCCTCTCTATTTCCATCCTTCAGCTCATCTCCTCTCCTGCTGTTGTATCTTCTGTTCCATGCCCATTTCCAGATCCCTGAGTTATCCCCGAAGCCCCTGATCCTGACACATTCCCATCTCCATCCAAAACGTACTGCCTGGGACCGCTCTGGGGTTTCATTCCCTTCCACACTGCGCTTCCCAACTGATCCTCATGTCGGCTCTGCCCTGCCAGCACATATTCAGCAATATTTGGCAGATTCTCCATCGTTTTACACCTCCCTTCCCCAGTGGAGGCAGCTGCCTCCTGCTCTGGTCTGCCCCTCCCCAGCTAACGTGCCCATTATTCATCGCTTCCATGAATAAAGCAGATTCTCGGGGATCACTCAATCCATGCAGGGAATTCAAAAGTGCCATGCCAGCACTGTGTGTCATCTCCATGCAGGAGGTTGGGGTCTGTTCTGGATTGAAGGCTAAGATTCAATGTGCAGGATTATCTAAAACACTTTGGAGCTGGCTGCGTGTCCCAGCACATGCCAGGGGAAATCGGGAGTGATACCACCCATGGACACACCCAGCTTCAAACACTGCTGAGTGAAGGAATCTGGGAATAGCTCCTTCTTTGTGACACAGTTTGGAGAAAGGTTATGGGGAATTCTACAAACAGATAAGGAGGTTACACCTGTCACACCCAATGATTTGTTACGTAACTGTTTCTTCTTTTTTAAATCTTACATGATGCAAAGGAAACAGGACAAAGCCTCTCCTGGTAAAATATATCATGAAAATTTTGGAGAAAAGGCTGGGAAGATAAAGCAGCACCTGAAAAACCTTCTGGTCTGAGGGTGCCTGCCTTAAATTAATGTCACTGGCCAGGCAGGGCCTTCCCTGTCGGGTTCATGGCTCACACACAGATATTGGAAAAGGTATTTATTGGGTCAATAAGATCTTACAGGGCTGAGCTTTAGTATTGCTGTGCATTCCCTGGCACATTTTGGGACACAACTTGCAGATCTGTGGATTCCTCATCACCTGCAGTGGAGTGCTGTGATGGTGCTCAGTGCTGTGGAAAAACCTGTTCTGAGGTATTGTAGCCAAGTCCTGCTCACCTGCACAGCCCAGCAGAGAGGAAGGGACACGCTCTGTGTGCTGCGGGGGCTTGCAGAGGTTGGCTTTGCTAAGCTTGCAGAACTGAGTCCTGGCAAAGGCTCTGTGGGATCAGCTTTGGGGGAAGGGACAGTAACCCTCCATAATCCTGCTTGAAAAAGGAAGAGTCACCCAAAAGATAAAGTGTTATCCCACTTCATAAAGGTCAGCAGACAATGAAACGGATGAATTATTATCTGTGTGAGAGTCTGAAAAGCCAAATACTGCAAATAACCTGGGTGGGTTTTGTTTCAAAGTATAAACAGGATCTTGCTGTGTCCTGTTAAAAATATCCTGTTGTGTAAAGATGATTTTTTTCCTGTTTATCTTAAGCAGAATGTGCAACTACTAATGAATGCAAGGCTTTAATGTCTGAGCTGAAGATCCTCATCCATATAGGACATCACCTGAATGTGGTCAACCTGCTGGGAGCCTGCACCAAAGCCGGAGGTGAGGAGTCCTCAATAAATCAGGAACAAAAAAGAAAACACTTTTCAGACACTTTTTGGGTGTTTGGATGTGCCTGTGGTGCAGTTAATGCAGGTACAGCCATTTCCAGCTCACAGGAGAGCTGCTGCTGCTCCTGCAGGATGTGGCCTCATCCCATCCAGGGCTCCTGAGCATCTCCCACCCGTGGTGTCACTCCTCTGTTTTCTCTGGAAGCCTGTTCCCAAAAGGGATTCTGCCCTGAAGGGAGGAGGACACTGGATTGTGGTGAGGTGCCCAATTCCTCCCTGTGGTCATTTCCAGGCTTCTTCTCCCTGCCCTTCCCTGCCTTATCAGGAGGATGCACCAGGCTGAGCCCTTGGCTGCCTGAGCCTCCTCTTTCCCAGCCCTTCACCCTCTCCAGGCAAACACAGCAGTTCGTGCTCCGTGTGCAGGAAGTCTGGGACAGCCCTGGGGGCAGCAGGAGCAGGGACTTGCACGGGGCTGAGCCGGCAGGGCTGGCCCTCATCCTACAGAGTGCACTTAGACAAAGGGCCCCATAAATCCCAGACCTTTGTCACTGAAACATCCCTTCCCACACTGCCAGACAAAGCACCCGTGCCTCTCACTGTGCTCCAACTCCAGGGGAACAGGTCTCGAGGATGGCTCCTCACTGCTGACGAGGAACCCTCACAGCCATTCCCACAGGACAGGTTTAGGTGACCCGAGGGCAAGGAAAGCCCCAGAAGGAAATAAATGAAGGGGGGAAAGTGAGACAGATGGGGCACAGATCTGAGAGCCCAAAACCATCAGTTTCCAACAGCTGTTGTCCAGTCAGGAGGGAAAAGGAAAACTTCAGTGAGGTAGATTTGGGAGGATGCCAGGGGAGAAATCTTCCCTCCAGCAAGGCGGTTCCAGTTCCTCAGGAAACAGCAACCAGCAGCCATGGATACAGCTGGAATCTGGGAGCCATGGATGGGCAACTCTCAAAAATTGTAGCACTCCAGACCCCAAAAGCTGTGTGGGAGCAAGGGCAGCTCCAGCTGGAGGGATTTAGGGTTCAGATGCAGCAGCCAGGAGCTTTTGCTTGGGACTATGAGCAGAGGGGCAGGAACACTGGGAGTGCTGGGGACTCTCCTGTGCTGACCAGGCCCTGAGGTGGCTCAGGACAAACGGGTGCCTCAAACCCTGCAGCAGGACCAGGGGCCAGTGGTTCTTAACCAAAGCAGCCCCAGAGTTCTGCTTGACACACCCCAGGAACTGATCAAAGGCTCTGATTGTCCAGTTTCTGAGAAACTTTTTCTCCCAGGAGCCCCTCGATTTCCTGTTCTCCAGCCTGCCCCATCCTGGGTGGGAGGTGACCCTCCCTCCTCCCTGCCAGGTGCCTGGGGAAACCTTTGGGGGCAGAGTTGGTAGCGGAGGGGTGCAGCAGGACCTCACAGGGCACGGAGGAGCCTCGGGACAGGCACTGCTTTGTTTTCCTCTGAGCAGTGCAAGTGCAGACTAAAGAAAAACAGCCTTGAGCTCCAGAGGCAGAGACGGATCCGAGCTCCTGTGAAATTCCAGTGCAGAGCACAGCGCTCTCCCCTCCCCTGGTAGGCTTTATGTAACCATGTATTCCTGATGGAGACTGGTATTAAGTATGCACATACATTATTTTAACAAGGTACCACATAACAGATTTTAACACTTTGGCGGAGTGTCTGATGTTCAGCAGTCACAACTAATGCACAGCCTGTGCTTTACAACGAGGGAACAAAATATGGGGAGGCCATGTCTAGGAAGCGTTTCAAAAACGTGAATAAATCACTAAGCAGAGCTTTAAAGCTGTTCTGGAATCTGCATTTCCTCAGGGCATCCATGAGGGACATTGGATTTTGGGTTCTTCAGAGCCAAATCTCTTGAGCACGGCCCCATCCCAGCACTGGTGCCTTGAGCCCTGGTGAGCAGCGCTCTGGGGTCAGCGCTGGAACCACTGGGATTTGGGGGTTTGGGGTTGGTGTTTTTGCAGCCACTGCAAGGTTTGCAGGCTGAACTTGTTCCAGCTGCAGGCAGAGGGGTTGGGGGTCCTGGAGAGCCCCAAGGCAGCAGTGCCGTAGGGCTGGGGTGAGGACAGAGCCTGGCAGGAGCCCACAGGGAACCCCACGGGCTTGGTTCTGACTGCAGGAATTCAGCATCTCCCTTTCTGCGGGACCGTGTGCTCCCAAAGGCTGCTCCTGTCCCTGTCCCACACTGTCCCACGGTCACTGCTCCCTCCTGGCTGCTGTCCCCAGCAATGCCGGACCAGCAGCCGGCTGCAGCCCCGCTCCTGTGCCCGGAGGATGCAGCCCGGCAGGAATCCTGCTGAGCTCCTTCCCCAAGGCCAAGTGCAGCTCTCAGCACTTTCCCTTTGAAATGCAAACTCCTAAGTCTGAACCACAGACCTTCTCCAGAGAAAAAGGTTCTGGACATGAAAGTCTCGTTGTTTGGGGTTGATAATAATCCGTGTTTATCCACTTCCCACTCCCATGAATTCACCTTATCCTCCATTTGATGATTACAAAAACCAAAGGTCCAGAATGCAGCTTTTCCCTTTGCTAACAGCTCACACTATAATATAAAAGCATTTCAAGGAGATCTTAAAAAGCTGCATAATTGTATAAAAGCAGCACTGAATCTGCAGCAGTTTGCACAGGAAAAATTAAGAAACTGAGAGCACTTTCCAGGCTTTCAAAAACTTTTTGCAGCTTTTCATTTAGATCTGTCTATGGCCCTGCATACTTTTGATTTCCTCTAGTGGCATCAGCTCCACCCAAAACAAACAACTGTGAAGCCAGCAGAGAAAATGAAAACTGCTCCCTGCTATGTACAGAGCAAACCAACCTTAACAGCATCTGGGCTTGTGTTGATCATCCTGAATTTTCCTTGTTTATAAATAAGGAATAAATACCAACTGTCACCATCCAATGGGGAAAACTAAGAATGTGTTCCCTTCTCTCCACATCCCTACTGGCTGTGTCCTTCTGGAGTGTCACTCCTCTGGTTCCTCATTTCCTCGTCTCTATAACAGGAATGCCACTTATTTTGAGGAGGATTTGGGAGGATAAGTTAGAATTATGTGCTTTGCAGTGCTTCAAAACTCATTTGACTTTCACTGTCTTTTTTAGGTCCTTTAATGGTCATAGTGGAATATTGCAAATATGGAAATCTGTCCAACTATCTCAGAGGAAAACGAGGCGATTTCATTGCATACAAGGTAGGAAAATGAGACTTCTCACAGTCACAAGGTGGGGAATCAACAGCCACTGACTGGATTTGCTCTGCATTGGCACCGAGGCAGTTGGGTATTTCTATGGGCACTTTATTTTCTCACCACATTTCAATTTGTACAGGCAAGAAAAGGGAATTTTTCCTCCTGCAGGATCTCACTGCTATCTTCTTCTAGCACCTCCTAAAGAATTAGTTGCACGTGCCCAAACACTGTAGTGCACTTGAGAGAGAGGGGATTACTCGTGAGATCCTTCCCAGCACAAGGGAGGCAACAAAGTAGTAGTGAAAAACTGGCATTAACTGAACTAGGAGAAGGTGAACCCTCCCAAAATACAAACCTGGTTTGGGGATTTTTGTTTCTAGGCCCACACCCCCAAGTGAAAGCAGCTCATCCTCCCACCATCTGCTCATTCCCATCCTCTGTCCCTTCCCCTGTGCCAGCCCTGAGGTCTGTGCTGTAACAACCACCTGGATCATGGAAAATCTGCATCAAAACCAACCAAATGCTTTGGTTCCCAAACAGTTCTCTGCATCCACACAAACATCTGTGCCAGCACAGACTGGGAGCAGGGCACAGCAGGCAGAAATCAGTGCTGGGGAGGGATGGGACTGACTCCTCCTCGTGAATATCCAGCGTGGAACAGGCTCTGTGATCCCAGCCCTGCCAGAAACTGGAGCCTCACCAAGATTATTTTCCCAGATGATTCCATTATTATTATTATTAAAGCTATTGTGTACAGGCACCAAAGTACGTGAGGGACTTTGTGTGAGTGAAGGAGATTTTCCTGCTGCAGTCACTGAGAATTTCCTTGTCAGCATTGCTGCCCTGAGCTGAGGGCTGGTCGTGCCTCCCTCCCCAGCACAGGCACGTCAGTGCCCATCGTGCACACCCCTTGAGGGGATGTTTAAGGTGCTTTCCTAAGACAGCAAGGGAATTACAGCCTCTCTCTGCTCACCTCTCAGTCTCACCCAGCCAGCTTTCAGCTGACTCTGATGTGGAATATTGCTATCAGTGACAGGGGAATAATAAGTAGGAATAAATAGGAAACCAGGCTTTACTAGTTCTGCTCTTCAGGGAACACCATGGTCAAACATCCTCATCTTCAGAGGACCCTTTCTCCTTATGCCATTCTGTCACATCTTTTGAATCCTCAAGCATTGCATCATACAAAGCTAAAAATCAGGTTTATGCCATTTCTAGTCCCAGGAAAACTCCGACCAAGCAGAGAAGAGTCTGGATGAGTCCAACAGTGATTTGACTGAACTGATCAAGAGGCGCCTCGAGAGTGTGGCCAGCACAGGCAGCTCTGCCAGCTCAGGATTTATTGAAGATAAGAGTTACAGCGACTCAGAAGATGATGAAGAAGGTAAAAGAACCCTACCTCATCCCATTCCCTTTTATTGGAAAGATTTCTGTCACTTGGCTAGTGCCACACACACTGTCACACACTTTACAAGCCCTTACACAGCTTGGCTTGTTCCTGAAATCCCAAATTCTTTCTCTTGCCTGTTCCCCACTCCAACTTTCTCACAAAAAAGAAGTTGGCAGCACTGTATTGTGTACAAAAGCTGCTCCTCTTGTGTGAGGGGAGAAATAGGAATGTTTTACCCAATTTGTGAGGTCACTCTGTCCCTGGGCTCCTCTCTATAAAGTTTCCCTCACTCCCATCCCCAGGTGTTGTTTTCCCCATAGCTAAATGAGTGACTAATGGATGAGGGAACTTTGTTAATCACCTGATCTTCTGCCTCTGGGTCAGTGGTTGCTCACCCAGAGCTGTAACCCTGCTGAGATCTCACACCCAACACTCAGCGCGGGGCTGGGGCCATCAGCACACAGGTGGCACCAGTGCCACACAGGTTTGGAGCTGTTGCTGCAGAGTTTTGCCACGTCTCTGATCTCTCCTAGATGCTGAGGATCTGTACAAGAGGCCCCTGACTCTGGAGGATCTGATTTGCTACAGCTTCCAGGTGGCAAAAGGCATGGAGTTCCTCGCCTCCCGAAAAGTGAGCTCATTCTTGCACAGAGTATCTGATATGAAGAAACCCAAACACACTTTTGAGCCTGAGGAATCTGCTTTTTGCTCCTGTATTAGAGTGTTGGAGATCACGTTAGCTCTGGTGGCTAAGCAGTAATTAGCACTGGAGGGGTTGTGAAGGAGCATCCATCACGTCCTTGGCTGCAGGGACTGGCATGTGCAACAGGAGGGTTTAGACAGAAGGATTGAATACAGATTGTGGGGCAGTTTGTGGAACTGCCTCATAAATAAATGCAGAAAGGACTTGTAGAGAAAGCTCCTTTTAGTGTGGTCAACAGCAGCACTACTGAAAGATGAGGAAGCAGTATCCAGCTATTCCTTTACCTCCTTTGCATACTACAGGAAGTAGTTTGTAGCCTGTGGAACACCTTTTAAAGTAAATGCAGTGTAATCCACGGGCCAAAGTGTGCACACAACTGTGAGCTTGCACTTACCCCCATCTCACACTCTCCTGGAGCTGCACTGGCAAATGGAGCTGCAGCTGCTTTTTGGCCTCTCCCAGATCTCCCAGTGATCAGCTAACTAGAAAACAGGACTCCCTTCCTTGTTGTAACTGCAAAGTTATCCCAGACAGAAAAATCAGAAAACTGACTCTAATATTGGCTCGTTCCCTGAGTTATTCTCTCTTTTGCATATCACAGTGTATTTGGAGCAGATTCCCACTCCTTTCTCTCAGCTGCTCCCAACAGCAGCTCATTTCTCTCCCCATTCCCAAAGAAGCTCTCCTGCTTCCAGCTCGAGCAGGGGCTCCTTGCCCAGCACCCTCTGACCCCGTGTCATTCCCTGGCAGTGCATCCATCGGGATCTGGCAGCGAGGAACATCCTCCTGTCCGAGAACAACGTGGTCAAGATCTGTGACTTCGGCCTGGCCAGGGATATTTATAAAGACCCCGACTACGTACGGAAGGGAGATGTGAGTGCAAGGAGCTGCAGTTGTTACTCTGGAGTTGGGCTTGGGCAGATCAGTAACGGCAGCTCTGGCAACCTGTTGTGTCTCTGGCTTTCAGGCACGGCTTCCACTCAAGTGGATGGCTCCAGAAGCTATTTTTGACAAAATTTACACCACGCAGAGTGACGTGTGGTCTTTCGGAGTGCTGCTGTGGGAAATATTTTCTCTAGGTAAGAACGGTTTCAAACCCTTTTTTCCCCCTAATTTATGGCTGCTTAGCTAAGAAAAGCTTTTAACAAAAGGTGATAATGTGGGCCAGGGTTTCTGTTTCACTGAGGACAAGTGCACAGTGCAGATCAGGTGTAAAATAAAGCCAGTTTCAATGGGAGCTCCACCTGACAAAGGACATGAAAACACTGGGGAGGGGGATCAAAAACCCCAAACCCTGGACCTGACATTTGTAACCACTGAAAGCAACAGAGCCCAGAGATAAAATGCAAGCCTCTGCTGCTGGGGAGTGGGAGATTTCTTGGAGAGCAATGAAGTTTCCCATCAAATCCCTGCTCCCGGGAACCCCACAGCTGCAAGGCTGCAGAGGGTCACCCTGCTGTGGGCACAGGATGTTTTATCCCAGCTTGATCATCCACCCCACAAAATCTGAGATTTTCTGGGGAAGAAAAATCTACTGGCGGCAGCTGCTGTTGGGTTGGTATAAGAACCAGTGCTGGGCTCAGCCTAAACCCTTTTGGCAGCAGACCAAAGGTAGAACATGGGCTCTTGTGGATGCATCATTTGCAAGCCACAGCATTTCTAAAAGAATAGTAATGATGTTCTTTATGTACTCGAGGTTTCATCCCAGGGTGCTGTTAGAAATCTCAGCCTCCCTGAGCTCTGGTTACTGTCTAGCAGATAAAGCTGTGAAACGTAGACAAGCAGCCCTACAGACACTTGGACTTTGCTGCTCTCAGATTCTCCTTGCAGAGTGGCAAGATTTGTTTTCCTGGGGGAATTTAGGAATGTCAGTTCTGGCTTTTTAATCAGCATTTGCAGACAAAAGAAAACAAGAAGCATTGTCAACTTAAGCTGCTAAACTCTAATCTCCTTCTATCTTTAGTTCATGGATCAGTTGAAATTAATGATTGGGCTCAAGATGCCAAGTGAAAATGCAAAGTCTGGAACTGTTTCTGTCCTAATCTTTATTTAGGGCTGGCTGCAAAATCATAACCTGCTCTCAGTCCAAGTCTTTGATTTGGACTTTTCCCTAGTCCACATCTGCACACCAAGCAGAAAGTTCACCCCGACCGGAGTGGTTGAAGCAAGTGGCAGCTCCTGCTTTCCCTAGGGCTCAGCCCTGTGTATTGAGGGTGGTGGTGTTGTGGGGTGACGCCTCCGTGGCTCTGTAACAGCGTCACCTGCTGCAGGTTTAGAAACACCACAGAAGGCACAGCTCCAGAAGCACCAGGAATGGCCCACTTTTCCCAGATTATTCAGGAAGATGCTTTAGCATCAGCATCTCGAGACACACTCGGGGGACAGGCTCTCCACTGGGAGCAAAGGAATGGAATGCTTATAAATCCAAGGGGCACTGCAGGAACAAACTTTGTGTCATTCCCAGAGGTCCTGACAGAGTTTAACAGATGGCCTTTAATACTGAACACTAATACAAATGAAAATCCAGTCACTGAAATTAATCTCTATTTTAATCTATTTCTAAAAAACATTTTATCTGGCTTCTTTTAGCCCCTTTCTTAATGGAAATGTTTGCTTGGCACTGTCCCCTTCTGAATTTAGACTCTCCCAGATTGCTGCAGGGGCTGCCACCCGTGCAGCAGCCTCTGCCTGGGTGTGACATAGATCACAAACTGCTTTTTCAATCGGTGGCACAGGCTCAAAACCAGTCATTTTCTCTGAGAGGGTTTTTCATCCAGCTCATCCAGGCATGCCTGTGGTTTGGCACTGCTCACATCTGCAGCTCAAACGATAAATATTTAATTAAGGATTTGTGTCACTGATTGAATTCTCTCATATAAAAGTTTTACAGATCATTGAGAGCCACGGGATGGAAGCTATTTGTCGTTGCCACAGGGTGTGTTTTGGCTCCCATTTACAGCTGCTGCTCTCACTGGGTCCCACAGACTGAGCACCCTCTAAAAAACGGAAAAATACTGATGAGGAAAATGCAGAGTTTAGTTTGGGTCCTTGCAGGGTCAGAAGCTGAGTGAAGGACAATAGGCTGCCTGCAGAAAGGCTGGCAGCCTGACTCTGCTTTGGTGATACACAGGGAGATCAGGACTTGAGGGAATATTAATTTCCATCTGGGGCTGAGTTTGCAATGAGCTTTAAATTATTCAAATGGGGTCAGCACACCTCGTGTCAGGTAGTGCCAGCAGTGTTTAACACATCCTGAAATCACTTCTGGTACAGAATGTCGGTGTCTCCTGGAATTTCAATGTGCACTGTTCCAAAAGCAATCAGAGATAATTATGTAAACAAGCAGGGCCTGGTAGTAACATCAGCATCTCATTATCCCACTAAAATTAAACCAAGATCAAAAGAGGGCTCCCATATCCAATGCATGCCACATCTTTGAGCATTTTGGAGGAGATTTCCCCTAAGGAAAACATCATGTGTAGGCCTTACACCATATGTTCCAGCCTACATTTCTCCCAAGCTGTCTCAGCATTCCAAATCCAAGTTACTGGACTTATCCCATAGTCCAGATAAAGACAGTGCTGAGTGGAAGTGGGAAAGGGAGAGTTCCTTGCTTTTATGATCTGAGCTGCCTCCAGCTGGTAGGAGGCCAGCACCAGCCAAAATATAAACTACCAAAAGATCCTGCAATCAAAAATAAATCACAGAACCATGGAACGTTAAGGAGTTGGAATGGACCTTGAAGATCATCTAGTCCCAATCCCTTCTGCCATGGGCACTAAACCAGCTTGCTCAAGGCTTTATCCAGTGTGGTTTTGCCAGGGTTGGGGCATCCACAACCTCCCTGGGTAACCTGTGCCAGGGCCTCACCACCCCACAGTAAAATATTTCATCTTAATATTTAACCAAAGTGTCCCTTCTTTCAGTTTGTCCCATTACTCCTCGTCCTATCACTGCTACTCTTTGCCTTCCCTGTATTTGCTCTCACCAACATCCTGCAGTTGATCTGATCCATGATGTAACCAAAGAGAGACCACAGATTGTGAGATCAAGTGGAATTCTCCATCTGTGAGATGAGCAGTTCATTACCAGGTTATTCTGAGCACAATGACAGGCCAAAGGCAAGACTGGGAAGGAAAATCTGGGTATAAATCAGAAATGATGGTGCTGCCTATCTCCAACTTCCATAACTCCAGGAAACACTGTCAGTCCTGTGCTCTGGGACTTGCACATCCAGGGAATTCAGATGTGCCGTGGATGAGCATCCCTGGGCTCTGCATGGCCTGGGAGCCCCTTTGTGCTGAGATGCCCTCTCAGGCACTGCTGGGATCTCGGCTCCCCAGTGCAGATTCTGCCCACTGAGCAGTCAGGTTCACAGAGCAGAATAATTCTGGAAGCAGCCACATTTTGAGGAGGAGTGAGGAGGCCCCCTCCTCACTGCTTTATCCAAAAGATTTCTGCTGTTCTTGTTGTGCCCCCAAGTGCACAGCACATGATGGTGTTCCCAAATGGGGAAAAAAATGGCAGGAAATATGCAGGAATGTTACAGACAGTAAATCATACACAGATTCCTCGAGGGCTGGATACAGATTCCATTCAATCTCCTATGTTAAGATTTGATTAAATTGTTTCCAAATTCATCGTCCAGCCTCTGGGATGCCAAAATGTCCAAGACAAGGGTTGTGCTGCACAGGAAGCCTTTGCTGAGGAGGGAGGGATGGAGGGAAGTTAGAAATCTTTTAGTTTTATCCACAGTAGGTTCAGTAACATTTCAACCTTCAGCTTAGACTTCTCCCGAATTTTACCTGGGAGTTCTGCATTACTCAGAGGCCAGAGCACTCTCCCAAACTTTTGTGGGAGTTAACACAAAGCTCCCAGCCCTTCACAGCCCTCAGCTTCTCCAAAGCAATTCCAGTTGCCACGAGCTGTCCTCCCAGGGTTCAGGCAGCACTTGAGTGGCACTCAAGGTAAACAGCAGTGAACACACCGTGAGGAAAGAAAACAAGGCTGAAAAGCTGGAAGGTCACTGTCAAGGGAGTTTTCCCTGTAGGAATGGATAATGCATATTCAGCAGTTGGTTGCAATTCCACACCTGGGGTTGAACCGAGGTTCTGATGGTCCTTGGCAGGAGCCAGGTGCCCACAGCCTCCTCTGCACTTACTCACAGGGGTTCGAAGGCAGTGAAGGATGAGCAGGAATTACTCACTCCGTGTGTATCCCCTTAGGGCAGGGTATTGGCAGGGTAACAGTTTGGAAAGCACCAAGTAACTCATTGAATGAGCTGGAACTCTTCTACCACTGACCAAGAGATCATTTAAAGTCTTAAACGAATAAAGTTTTTTTCTCCTCTGCCCTGTTTTACCTTGGAGTGGTCCTGACTGTATCCCAAATGCAGAGGAGACGGCATGACTGAAATCTCTAAAGAGACAGAGTGAGTCTGTAACAGGTTTCCAAACAAAAAATGTAAATTGTGAATGACTGCAACTCCTTCTTCGCTCAAGCTCCTGTTACTGCCAGGCTCTGGGAAACCTCGCATGCTCAGCAGAGGTCACAGATTCCCTGGGCTGGGGAACAGGGACTGTGCCATGCTGAAGCCCTCTCGTTTCTCCCACCAGGTGCCTCTCCGTACCCTGGAGTGCAGATAGATGAGGATTTCTGCCGGCGGCTCAAGGAAGGGACCCGGATGAGATCTCCAGAGTATTCCACTCCCGAAGTGTAAGAGCTGCTGGGTTGTGTTGGGAGCTGATCCATCTCCCAAAAGAGATTCTGTTTAAGTGGGGAGGGGGAAGGAGACCACAGCTGCCTGTTTTATTTTCAGTGAAGCTGTGGTTGAGTATATTTTGGGTGTCTGACAGCACAGACTAATGCTGAGGAGAGCCCAAGCCAGCCTGACCTTTGCCAACAAGAAGATGATCAGATGCCCCATGTCAGCGGGAGTTCATGGAGCTCAGACTTCAGATTCTGTGACAGAAACCCAGCATCCATAACCAGGACTTATGTCAGCAGTATCAGCAGGGCCCAGCAGCCAGACTGAGTTCAGTGAAAACCAAAAGCCTGCAGGCTCAGCTGAGGCAGCAATATGGAAGCAAAAAGCATCCCACATGGAAACTAAAAGAGAATTTCAGCACGTGCAGATCTGAACCTGTCTTAATCCAAAGACTGGCCGAGCCAAGCAGCAGTGGAATGAAACAGTTTAGAAGAAAAGCTCCCATCCTCTCCCATTCCTAATCCCTGTTTCTTTTCTGCAGCTACCAGACAATGCTGGATTGCTGGCATGGAGTCCCCACAGAGAGACCAACTTTCACTGAGCTTGTGGAGCGCTTGGGGGATCTTCTCCAGGCCAACGTGCAGCAGGTACAGCAGGGCCAACCTGTCTTTAATAGATGTGGGTTTGTAGTGGACACGTGTGAGCATGTGCAGAGGGTTCTTGAGCCCTAATGTGAGATTTCACTTCCTACCAGAGCTCACAAGGAAAATGCCTGCTGGGATGAGTAAAGACAATGTTAACTACTCAAATGTTAATTTTACTTCTGATTTTCTCCACCTCCTGAACTTTGTCTCTCATTTTCCAAGTTTATGTTCACCAGTGCTCTTAAGAGCTTCACAGTTATGCACCTTAAAGCACAGAAATTCTGTCATATCATTATTCATTTCATAATAGTTAAACCAGTTGTTTTCTTCTTCAGTAAGAACAACCAGACCAGTTATGCAATTGTCAACTTAATTGAAAAAGAAATCAAACACTCTCCTCCAGCTCCTTCCTGTTTGTAAACAAATTTAGTGGAGCTCAGTTAAGAGGGCCCAGTCTGCAATATGAAAAGCTTGTGAGTTTGATTCTATAACCAAAGTAAATTAAGGAGACATAAAAATCATGATAAGGGAATAGGGCACTTAACTGCTTCTCAAAATTAAAAACAACAACAAAAAAGAAGCACAGGGAAATGTGAACAAATAGTTTCAGGAGCTAAAGGCAGGGTCATTCCTGAGGATTGCTGCAGGGGGGTAATGACAATGCAGAGCTCATTACCATGTGCAGCAGCAATTCCTGGGAAGGACAAGAAATTAAATCCTTTCAGGCTCCCATTTTAAGGTCCTGCGGTTGAACAAAACCAAGCAGTCTGTACATGGGCAGGACTGGAATATGTGAGCCCATGTTCAGCCATCCCACATCACAGGGCTCCCAAAGTGCCCCAGGTTCCTCACAAAGCCTCCTGCACAGTAATTCTTGGATGAAGTGTGCATTCTGACTTCCATGACTTCCACAGGGTGTGAGGAACATCATAATCACCTTGAACAACCATCACAGAGTTAAGTTAAAACACAATCTAGTCCTTCCTCGGCACAAAGCTCTGTAGGGTACAATAACCTCTCACATCTGAGATGCAGCACAAAATGAACTTCACCAGCTCTGTGCTATTTTCTGTTATTAACTCCATAGGATGGCAAAGACTACATTCCACTGAACATTACCTTGTGTCCAGATGGAGAATCCAACTCCAAAACCTGCCCTGTGGAAGAAAACTTGAACAACGGAGTGAATCGCTGGAGTGCAGTGGAAACTGGGTGAGAAAACCAGATACAGGGCTGGGGGAGAAAGGAACATTTCACTGTCTGGTGCCCTCTCTTCATGTGGCTGGTGAAAGGACCAGACAAATTTATCACAGTGTTGGTTGTTAGACACAGGAGGTGAAAAAAGGGACGTGGTCCAGGAAATTGGGCTGTGTGGGGATGTAACTGAGCTACAACTGGTGCAGCATCTGCCTGGGTTTGATGCTGACCCCCCAACTTCCCTGCTTTCAGCAGCAACAGCAAGAAGAGACCCCTGAGTGTGAAGACGTTTGATGAGGTGCCGGTGGAAAAGGAGAAAGTGATGCATGAGGTAAGTGAGGTGACTGCATCCTTCCCCTGCAGGTTCACAGATCACTCGTCACCAGTGCCAGAAACACTCGTTAGAGCTTTTGAAATCTGTTTGGTAGCAGAGAGCTTGAAATCAGGCAGAAGATTTGGCCCTGGAGTCTCACACTCAGGGCTGTGTGACAACAAAGAAGGACCTGCATTTCTCTTAACAAATAATTTAAAGAGGAGCTCACATGTGATTGCCCTGGCTTTGATCAGGCTAAAGGGCTTTATATTACATATTTCAAGGTATTTTTCCACCACAAGAAAGTGGCAGCTCTTTGAAATGAAGCTCTTTGAGGGAAATGTGTCCAGAACACCTTCTGGCTGGCTGAGACAATTACTTGGTGGGGGTGAAGGTGCTCAGTTCTGGGTAGATAAGACCAAGATTCAAGATCCTGGTCTTGAGTCACACGAATGACTTTAACCTTGGATTTTGCTCACTGCAAGTGAATGTATTTATTGCTAGTTTAATGCCATTGCAGGGTGGGAGAGTGTTAAAGGGTTTAATTTTCCCTCCAGGGGAAAACAAAGGCTTGTTTTGTTACAGAATGAGGGCTCTGCATGTTGGCTTCCTCTGAAATTACAGGTTGGGTTTTCTTATTTAAAAAAATCTGCAAGAACAACTCCTGAATTCCCTCTGTGGTTCAGGCAGCCCCTGGCTGCAGCTCCATTGCTGTCCCCACCTGCTGCCTCAATGGCACCTTCTGTGCCCCTAAGGAGGGACCTTTGCAATGCACAAATGCTCCAGGTGGATCAAAATTGAGGGAGGAAGCCTGAATCCCTCAGGAATCCTCCTGACACAGAAGGAGAAGCCTCAGGTGGCGAGGAGCAGCTGAAAGAAAGGCTCCAGCTGAGAGTCCCTCTTGGACAGAGCCAGTCTCAGAGCAGCTCCCTTGGGAAGGCTCAAGTCTCCAGCTCCAGCTTGTCCTGGAAATGCTTCATGTCCTTGACAAACACAGCCTATTTCTCATTTGTTCTCTGCTGAGCACAAACTGAGGCCCATTATTGCCTCGCATTCTGCCAGATGGAATTTCTGTCTCTCTATCAGTGCATCTCAGGGATTAGAAGGCTTAGAAATTTCCCTGCTTCCTGCATCTTCCCTCTCGCAGGATAAAATCTGTCCCTGCGAATCACACAAAGACATTTGCTAAATCAATCCAGTCTCAGTAAGAGATTATTGCTGCCAGCACGAGCATTACCTGCCTAAGTGCTCCCTGTTCGTGGCATTTTCAAATATGCCTTTACATGAGGGGGGAAAAGTTTCCAAAAAGGGTGATAATACATCAAGGGATCAGAAATGAATGTGATGTTTCAACAAGGATCTTTTAAAGCAAAATCAGTGTGTGATCTGCTTTGGGACAAAGTAAGTGCACTTGGGTTATTGACGTTTTCTTAATTATCCACCCTGAATAATCATCAGGTCATTATTTCAAAGAGCTGCCCGGAGCTCTCCAAGTGCTCCACCACACCTTCCTGCCATTGTGCAATTATCTGCAATCTCTGTGGAGATTCTTTTACCAGAGAGGTGTAAGCAAAATGCAGAGCAGCCCCCAGATAAACTGTTCCTAGACCACGTGTTTGAAAGGGAAACAGTCGAGCTAAATTCCAGAGACAAGCTGGGTTTTACTCAGGGTTTCACAGACCTCATTAATTCAGGATTTCGCTTTATACTTTATAAACTCGTTTATAAACTGATCTTATTAACAACTGATAGATGACCAGAGCGTGTATGAAAAGGCTTTTGCTTGTTATTTATTGTTTGATGAGATTGTTTTTTATATCTTGATCAGTCTGACTGGTAAAATAAGACTAAGTAGAGTTTCATTTCTACATTGAGGACTTTTGCTGTCTTGGTTCTGACAAATGCACAGATGTGTAACATTCCAGCATCACAAAATATTTCAAATGCAAAGAAACCCCCAGACCATTTAATATTATTAAATTACTTCAAATGAGGACTGTGACGTCTGTGTATGTGTATAAACTCAGCACAAAGTTTAACTGCAGCCTCGAGACTCAGCTTTAAGTGCAGCAGAAGCACAACCCCAACTTTAATCAAGACACTGTTGTTGGACAGCTCATTAAAAAATCCAGAAAGGCCAGGGTCATCTATCTTTGCAAAGCACTTGCATTTACAAAATGCTGCTGAACTTCCACTTCCTTCAAATCCCAGTGTTTCCATTTGTGCATTTCCAGCAGGTATTTAGGGAGCTTTTCCTCGGAGGAGCCCAGCCAGAATTATTGGATATATTCTTTATGAATCTCAGTCTATTAATATCTCAGCTATCCTACAAACATGGTGCCCATATGTCATGCTTAATATCAGTTTCAAATTTGAAAATGTCAAATTATTTTTTGATATGTTCATTTTAAGGGTGCTCTTTGGAAATGCAGATCAAAAACCTTAATGTCATAAAAACAAGGGAAACGTTCCCAAGCTCCAGAGCAGCATTATCGGGAACACTCGGATAAAAATTGATAACATAGGCCTTGATAAGAGAATATCCTGAAGGACTGGGAGCTCCTACACCAGTCCCAGCACAGGTTCCAGATATCCCTGATGTTCCCTCCTTTTGCTCCTCAGGAGTCAGACAGTGGGATGGTGCTGACGTCGGATGAGATAAAAAGCCCCAAGAGGTTGGAAATCCGTTCCTGGCCCTATGGGATCATGGCTCTGGCGTGAGTACTTTGGGGGATTTCTTTTTCACACAGTTCTTCCATTCAGAGAAATGCTTTTGAAATTTGCAATTTTGTTTCTGATGCCAAAAGGAAACCTCTGGATATCCAGGCAAGCTAAGAGGAGACGAACTCTGAATTTCAGCCCCATAACCAGAAGAGCTTGGCTAATGTGTTTTAAGATCAAGGGGCAGCAGATTCTGCAAATGGAGAATGATAGGAGGAAAACATGAGACTACACAGGTCTAATTTAGCTGATTGTTCACTGCCTCCCCAGAGTTCTCTCTTAGTGATGGAGTGAGGTTTGAAGAACTTGATTTATTAAGCCAAAAGCTTTCCCAGAAGAGCAGCTGCTTGTTCTACACCAAGTCACCCCTTTTCTGCATTGGAGAGAAATGAGGGATGAGAGGGAGCCTGGTGCCCTTCTGGATATTGTGGGAGAGCTCCCAGGAGAGGGCATGGCAGTGTTTTGGAGGGGTTGACTCTCACTCAGAGAGAAAAGCAGGTGGAAGGGGCTTGCCTTGTCTTTTCAGGCCTCAAAAGCCTCAATTCCCTGATGTTTGAAGGCAGGAGAGGAGGAAAAGGGAGAAGGTTTCATAAGGAAAGGTGGGTGACACTAAGAGGAGCATTAGAATGCTACGGACTGTGCTGGACAGGAGTGAGGCCTCAGGAAGGTTGCTGCCCAGCAGTATTTTCCCTGTAGGGCTGGAGCTGGTGGGATTAGCAGAAATCCTGATCCAGTTCCATGTTTTTATCCCCTGCACACACCCAGAGCACTCCTGCCAGCACAATCCATTGCTATGGAGACCAAATGGCACCAGCTCTAAAAACAGGAGCTCAAATGTCAGGAGCTGCATTTCTGTGCTGCTTTACCTGGGCTGATTCACCTCTTTCCTGCATGATGTCACACTGACACAAATCCAACACACACACAGCAGCCTCCCTGGCGGGATTCATCCCTCTGAGGATTTCTGTCACTCACCCCTGACAGCTTTTCTCTATTGCATTTCTCCTGTTTGGATAAAGGGTTGGCAGGGGAAGGTTCCCTCTCTGCCCCTTCTAGGCTTTCTCCTGAAAATCTGAAAAGTCAACATCCAACCAGATGTAGAAACACAAAAATTCCATAACAGCCTGTTCTTTAGAGACTTCCAGGAAAACCTTCTGAACTGCTATCAGGCCCACTGGGAGTGAATGTGAGGCTCTGTGGGGGTCACTGAATCCCTGCCTGACCCCACCATCTGGGCTCTCCCCACTTCCAGTGAACCCTTCCACAGGGATTCCATCCAGCACGAGATTCCTGAGCCTTCCTGTGCCAGGCAGACCCTGACAGACCATCCCAGCAGAGCCTGCAGCAAGCTGTGCTCGTTGTCTCCTGGTTCACAGGCCCTGGCTCCCGTGGCACGGACAGAGGTGTGGTTTTCCCTGGCCACATCCTTCCCTGAGGGTTTGAGGTCCAGCTGAGGAAGCTTTTTTGTCAACTGCCTTTTTTTTGGAATCTTGCAGACCCTCATTGGCACAAAGAGCAGCTTTAACGGTGCAGGGCACCCCAAAGCCCTCTCGTTTGAGGACAGGACACCCCTGGGTGCTCCTGCACTGATAAGTGGACAAACAAGGCTCCAAAACCTGTGGAATAATCTAGAGAGGTCAGAAGGGAGTGTGGGTTTAACGGGGGAGATAAAGTCATCCTTGTTAATTGTGTATCTCTCTTTATCAAAAACATTTACCCTGGATCCTTTTCAAAGTCTTTCTTTTCTAAAACAAAACTGTTCAAAGGTTTAGCATGTTTTCTAAACCAGGGTGGCTGCATTTATTATTTTTGCCAAAATCTCACTGTTTATTTATCCTGCAGTCGTTCCTCTGTTGAGTTTAAAATTTGCCAACAGCACACACCATGGAGTGTCAGTGTCAAGAGTTTAGTGAGGGTGAATCTGATACTCTGGGCCTGGACTCACTGTTAGGCTGGACTAAGCAGGTCTGAGCATTTCCTGCTTCTAAAATAGAGCAGGAAAGTTCTGAACATTTTCTACTGCTGAAGTAGAAAGTCACAGCAGTAGCTGCAGCGAGAGATGGAAAGATTGAGTGGGATAACAACACTGGAATCAGCATTCAGGGAAGCACAGGGAGCACAGAGGGATTTAATGATGGGATGACTCTGGTGCCAGGTTCCATCTCACAATATTATCAGGCTACTGCCAAGCACTGCTTTAAAATTCTCCCAGAGACTCTATAATCAAGTTATTGTTTAAGATGACAAAAGGTTTGATGTCTGCTCAGCTGTCCTCCCCCAGCCCTTTCCCTTCTCCCCCCAAACCCAATTATCCTGTGTTGCTCAGAAATCCCTGATCTGGTTCTGGCCCAGGCCCACGAGATCAGCTGAGGCTCAGCTGATCTGCACTGGGCTCTGGATGCTGCATCCCCATCCCATCACTGAGGGCTCTGCCTCTGCCAAAGCCAAGCTGGGCCTAAGGCAAGTCAGGAATACTGAAATGCTGGATTTTGCTCAGGAACAGCAGGCATTCATGTCCAAACACAAAGTGCACAACAGAAATACAGCCAGGATTGGGCTGGAATCCTTTTGCACCTTCTCAGAGAAACGAGGCATGGAAACATGTTTGCTCCAGGGCAGAATGGAGTTCAGAAGATAATAAATACATTTATTGTTGTGTCGTCAGCACCTTGCACTATGACCTGATCTGAGCTCTCCAAACTAGAACTTGGAATGAGTAGCTACTCAGGAGTTATGTAAACCACTTTTTTTTCAAGGATTAAGCTCTGTGCTTACAGTAGCAGGGACTAGAAGGGCATTGTGAGAGCCAGTGGATTTGACTGCAGTGTTTTCCATCCCACTGCTTTTGGACAGGGCCAGCTGAGCAGCCTGGCCACAAATATGAGGGGACACAAGGGTGGCTTTGGCCTGGGAAAACTTTGTTACCTGCAGTTTGTATTTAAAAGTGGTTCCAAACAATGAATTCCTGAGCCCAACGCCTCCAGTTCTCCTTGCCAGCAGCCTGTTGATGCACTGGGACTGCCAGAGGGGAACCCAGGATGAAATTCCTACTGCACAGCACTCCGTTGAAAATGTATTAAAGCAAACTGTGAATCAGTCATAGCTACCAGAAGGGAAAAAAATCCCTTTTATTTCTTTAATTGCAGAAAAATTAAAATAAAAAAACAACCACTCTTACTCTGAGTCTCATTAAACACCTTTGAAAGCTCCTACAAAGCCCTGAAGCTCCTACATGTTATTAGGAGATGTAGTCATGAGACAAACTGCTCTACTTGGCAGCAATCAGCCTAATTTCTCATCTTTCCCTAAACACAGCTTCTGAACACGGCCAGGTTTCCTACATGGACAGAAAAGTCTATTAGTTTTTCCCACTGAGGGCAAAACACTTGGGTTTCTAATTGCAGAGCAGTAGGAGCTGCTCTGGAGTGAGTGCTGCACTCGGGGCTGGCTTCCCTCCCTGCTCAGGGTGATTTTCCTGCAGCCATCCCTCTTTCTCCACACTCCTCTTCAAGTCATTGACCCCGAAATTTAGATTAACAGAAACTGGCTCCCTCTCACATCAAATAAACAGCTTCACTAATGGTTTCCCAGCTCTTTGATGATTTCAGTATTTTTCTACCTCCAAAATCTCTGGTTTGTGCAGTAGGAAGGAAAAGCCTCAGTAGGTCACTCAGGCCTTCTGATACAGCAGAACCCAGCAGGGCAGATTGACCCTCTCCAGCTGAAAGGAGCTGTGTGTGACCATTTAACCTGCTCTCTCTGCTGTACCATCGCAAAAACATCACCCACACACACAGTTCCTGTCCTGGATCTGCTATTTTCCTATTCATGGCTTTTGCTCCCCTCCCTCCAGTCACCGTGTCTGGCTCCTGGCTGTTGGTTTGCTCCCTGGAGCAGGAGCTGGCTCTGCCTTCTTCCTAAAGCACCCCAGGGAGCCCGTGAGCAGCTGCTGGGGACTGCAGCAGTGCCAATAAAATGAGTGTCATGAATTCTACAATTATTTGATGAACTGTTGACTATTCAGATTTGGTTTAGGGTCATTAAAATGTAACTTTATACTACTTTAAACACATATGAAATACACACACGAAGTGCTTGGGCACTGCCTGGTTTTTAATTCTCCCAGGCACATTCAAGTCACTGTGAACTGACACTTGAGCAGTGCTGGGATGAGTCTGTGACTGAGGTTCCTTCCCAAGAGCTGCAGCTAAAAGCTCCTGAGCAAAGTGCAGCAGCTCAAAAGCCACTCTCACACTGGGATCCTTTGGAGAACCACCCCTCAATTATCCAGGCCTCTTCCAATCAATTGCTCAGATGGCAGAAACCAAGGTTGACAGAACATTATTTTTAAGGCAGCCTATGACAGAAAGAACCTTTTTAGTTCTCCACAACCCTTGGCTGTTCCTCAAAGTCACCTTGTGATACAAATCTTCTCAGGGCTCTCCTGCTTTTAACCCTGAGGCTGCTCCATGTGATGGAAGTTGCTCTGTCCCATGCCTCCATCACCTGGAACAAGGAAAGACAGGAGATAAAAGCAGCAGGAATGCTGCAAAGTACTGCCCTTCACCAGCCCATGGCTCAGGAATGTTAAAGGGCTGGGGAGTATAAAGGGGATTTTGCCCTGCACTGCCTGAGCGTGTTCAATGCACGCTCTTGCTTTCAGTATTGGTTTAAATTAGAGTCTGTCAGAGATTATTCAGTATTTCATCCCTTATTATGCTTCAAGAAAAGTCATAGCCTTCAGTTCTGCTTTCAGAAAAGTCAAATTTTTACTGACCTGTGTCAGAACAATGAGGGAGGATATTACTGTATGTATGGGACAGGTGCCTTTACAAGTAAGAGATCCGTAGTGCACTGAAATGTGGTGAGCTGAAAGGACAGGGCAGCAGAGCTCCTGGAATTACTCCTAAATCTACTTTTAAAACATAGAGTTATTTAAAATATCTATCTCAGTTCCTACATGCAATCAGTAAAATGTCACTGTCTTGCAGGGTGCCATAGAGGTAAACTGATATTTTTATATATTTACTTTTTAAAGAAATAATTTTGCCCGTTAATTACGGAGCCAGGGTGGATACATCCCAATGTTTGTTCCCAACAGGCGCAGAGCTGTGAGCAGGAGCAAGGAATCCATCCTGTCTGACCACGAGACAGTCAAGTACCAGCCAGCAGTGCAGGTGGAAGAGGACACCATGGACTTCCCCCTGGAAGACTCTGTCCTGCTCCCCATGGATCCCAACCTGGAATGCCACAGCCCTCCCCCGGATTACAACTCTGTCATCCACTACTCGGCCCCCCCAGTGTAACCAGTGCCCCCAGCACAGGTTGCACCTCAGCCTTGCCAGGTTCTCCTGTGCCTCCAGGGAGCCTGGGTAAAACAGAAGGGAATTCTGCCAGGATAATGCTTCACTTGTTTCTTCTGGCACATCTCGGATGTGATTAGAAACAATTTAAGGGCATCTTCTCTCTTCTCTTTAAAGGCCTATTGCAAGATCTGCAGTGAATTAGTAACATTCTGTCTATCAGAGTCGTAGTAGGAGCTGTAACCCTGAACTGCTGCCACTCCTTCCCCCTGCCTGGGGCTCTTCATTGGCACTGGCAGATCCACAGGTTCCTGCATTCCCATTTCACTCCATAAGGGTCATGCCAAGCTGGTTTGGAACACAAGATTCAAGCTCCTGGCCCTGCACACATCCTGCAGGTATTGGTTAGGATATTTTGAAATCCAAGCTATTTTGGTTGCAATTTGGATTTAATAATTTCCACTGCCCAGAGGATACACTCCTAAAGATAGCATGGCCCAGAGCAAGCTGGAAGTACTCGTGTGCCTGCTCTGTTGGGCCAGCAGGGCACGAAGTGTGGTTCAATCTGATCCCCTGGGCCTTCCCCTTGTCCAAACAGCAGTTTATTCAGCAGACATGCAACAGGGAACCTTGCTGGAGATGCCTCTGTGATGGTTGCAAGGCAAAATCACTGCCTTAAATAAGAACCTTCTTAACTCAAACAGAATTTCCCAGCTCACATGCACACGTTTGTGTGAATGTGCAGAAAACTCTCATTGCCAGCACGAGAGTTACACAAAAACTCACACACACCCTTGAGGCACCGGCAGGGCAGCAGCATTTTTATGTTTCCTTTCTGCACACAGGCTATTTACTAAAACAACACACAAAACAAAAAAAGCATTTCCTCTGGATTCTGTGGCTGGTGCCCAAGGGTTTGACCCTGGGGATACTTGCCTGTGCTAAGCTGCAAGCCCATGTGACACGCATTTATCTCTGACTGTCTTGCCAAGGTAAATACTGGTATCATATGCAAATCCCTTCCTGGGTTCAGGGTAATTCAAAGCTTTTGTTGCAGCAGGACTGAAAGGATCACAAATTCTCACATGTGAGAGATTCACAGTGGGTTTGCCCCTGCCCCAAAGCTGTGTGTGGCAGCGACTGTTACAAGTGTGCCCAGGTGCCCTGTGTGCCCTGTGCATCATCACAGCAGCCTCAAAAATCAGCAAATAATCCTTAACCTTTCATGTGCTCTGTAACAATCAGAGCTGGCTCTAAAAATTTAGGAAGGGAAAGGTCTCCAGGTTGCAAGCAGAAAAAGCCAGGATGAGCAAGGTGTTCATTGGCAGCGAGGGCTGTAACCTCCTGAGTTACAAACTAATCTATAAGTGGCTCCCTGTGCAGTTTCCTCCAAGCTCTGCACAACCCTTTCCTTTTCTTCCCTGATTTGACTTCTTCAGCGGAAAAAGAATTTTTCTTCATGATTCAGACTAGAGGGGGGTGAAATCCAACCCTTGCCAAATGATGATGTTACCTTGGCAAAGACAGCTGCACACCCTCGCAGCAGCGAAGGAAGCTTTTCTGGATGAGTGCTTGCAGTGGGCTACGCTGAAGGAATCACAAACAAGCCTCAGGTATTATCAAAGGGGAAAACAAATCTCCAAACCCCACACCACGTTAACTGTGAACGCTCAAGCATCTGAAGGATGGGCTCTGGGGAACTACACTGCTTCTTCTCCTTGACTTCAGAGTCACTTACTAATCACCTGCAGTCCCTCCAGAGCCCCCTGCTCGTAGTGCACCTGTAGGTAGGTGTGGGCTGTAGTTGCTTTATGGTCATTTTGCACTGCTTTGTATTTTAGTACCTATGTATTAAGTAGAGCTGGTCACAGAAGAGAAGAAACTACTGGGAAAGAATTCTGATGAGCCCCAGAAAGCTCATTGGATCAGTTTGTCATAAAACACTTACTAGATACCTATAGCTCTGATCAAGTAATCAATCAGTTCTTGTGGAAATAAATTATTGATGAGGCAAAGCAAAAGCAGGTGCAGACAGTGTGTGTGGCTCTGCTGTTGATGGCCTCAGTTGGAGATGTTTGTTACTGCACCTTGAGCTGGAGGGTGAGAAAACGGCGTTGAAAAACCTTCATTTATGAACTTGGAAATGTAGGACCAAAACCTGCACGTGTGCTCTGTGTTTTGAGAAAGAATGGGGAACTCTGCTGGCTGAGCTGAGCACGTGGCCTCCCCCTCTCTGAAGGATGAGCTGCAGGGGTTTCTCCGCGGAGCGCGTTTGGGGAGCGGAGCCCAGCGGACTGTGGGGAGCCCGGGCCCTTCTGGCTCTCAGTAACAAACACCAGCCTTTCTGTGCCACCTGAGATGGTGAAACAGGGCACAGGCTCCAGTGCTCGAGATGTTTAAACCCCTGGTTGCACTGACAGCCCCCAAATCTGAGGGCTCTCTGCAGTGGCAGAATCAAGAACGTCCTGAGCAGATCCGAGTGCCCAGCGATGGAAGGGACTGACTGATGTTTGGGCAGCTGTTTCCAATGTTTATTTTGAGTGGAAGATATTTTCCTCCTTATAGTAAATGTAACAAGCAAAAGTATTTCCTGAAAAGTATTATTGAACATATTGTCTTCTATTTTATTTACTAATATTTTGTTTGTCCTTCTCTCGCCTCCCTTAATTTAATTATTGTTCTCTTCTTCCAACGATGTATATACTGTAGCAACAAATATAGTGATTCATTTATATGGTCAAATTTGTAACATTTTAGTCCAAAGAGAAAGAGATACCCAGATGTAACAGAGTTAAGTATTGTACTAAACATTTCACTAATGCTTGCAGGCCAGGCTCCAGTTTACAGTGCCCCACTAGTGCCATGGCACAGCAGCTCTCTTGGCTGTGTGTCTGCCTCTCACTTACTCTCCACGTTATCTAGTTTCAGTTAGGAAACAGGAATCTGGAAGAATTTGGCAGGTTTATCTCATTCCTGGAAGTGTCACCATGTGCAGCCCATGTTAAAGGTGAGGGATTTCCACTGCCTGGGTTTTAATTGGAGGCTGGTGGATTGGCTGGAGGATCAGAAGGGGTAAATTGTTTAAATGATGTGATGTTTATTATTTTTTCTGACATCTCAGGGATTCTTACTCGACTCCTGTCTGCCAGCTGCTTTCTCTAACCTGAGCTCAGTGGGATCTGTGTTAACATGTACCTTTGTTTCCTTTGATGGTGCTCCCTCCTACTGGTTTTGTGCTCTTGGAAGCCCAGAGAATCAGGGCAGAGGAGCGCAGAGCTCTCCACGGAATTGTGTTGTCCCCTCTCCAACAATCACCTCCCACTTAGGTGTCCAAGTGCCTTCACCTGCATGTTTAGGCTGGTGTTTGTAACAACCTCCTGTCTCCTCTGCTTTTCATCTATTTCTTGATATTTGCCCTCCCAGTCCCTTTGGATTGCTTCGCTCTGCCTTTTCCTTAAGATCAGGTATAGGATCATTTCACTGCTGTTTATCCTGTGCTTGCAGGGGCTGAACTAGATAACCTAAAGCAAGCTTTTTCACATTAAATCCTCACTATATAGCCATGGAAAACTAGTTTATACTAGTTTGTCTGGAAGTCTCTTTGTGTCCTTCCCTGAACAGGAAAAGCTTTTTAATCTACTGATTTTTCAATATTGGTGTCTGGAGCAAAATGAAGGCTGGTGACTGTGTGAATCTGATCTTTTCCAGAGTCCTTTCCTCAAACAATGAGGTTCCTGTAGGGTTCTCCCAAGTTATCCTCACCAGAAGGGGGTCCCAGACAGGATGCTGAGCCCACAGTATCCGCTTGGGATATCAAGGAAGTCAGATAAAACTCAAAGTCTGAGTAACGGTGTCAAACAAACCCCTGACTGCTGAAGGTGAACACATTTAGGGCTCCTGCAGACCCCAGCTGCTCTGCTTGACATCCCACTGATACAAACCCTCTTTCCAGCCACCTGCTTGGCAAATGCCCAGTATATCCCAGAGAATCCAGGTGTTTCTCTCGTTGGATTTGCTCTCCTGTACACTGCAGGAGTGCCAGTTGCCAGGTAAGCCTGGAACTGGCCAGGCAACCGTTTATGATTTATCTCCTCACTGATCCTCCACGTCTTGTCTCACTTTGCAGATTCCATCTGGCATATCCCAGCCCTGGGGATGTGGGCTGGGCTCCAGGGTCCCTAAATCCCACCAGCACCAACTGGACACACCAGGAGCTGTTTGCAAGCAAATAGCTACAGAGCAAGATAAGCATTATCAGGTTTCCCTGAACGCAGGAGTTGCTCAGGATCAGTATCATACTCACAGATCAGCCTGGGGTTTCTTCTTATCATACAGTAAATAAAAAACACAAAAGGCAGCAATAATTCTTTTCTCCCTCCCTGAAAATGTAATGGCCAAATGCTGGGATCCATTTCCCTAGGTTTTTACTACACCACAAAAGAACAGAAAGAATTTTGCCAAAGTCGTGGCACCAGCACCATCTTGCACAAGTAAAATTCAGGGAGGAGTTTGGGATTTGACCCTCTCAGGAGTCAGGCAGTGCACGGGGGACTGTGGAAGTGCTGAGCCCAAGCACTGGGTGGTTTGTTTGACATTGTTATTTCCATATTTTGTGAACACAGGATGGAAAACTTGGCCTGGGTCAGTTGGGACCACAAGGGTTACAGGGAAAACAGTGTGGGATGCACTGAGCAGCGTCCTGTTCTCCTGGTAGTACTCAATTCATTTTTCCTTAGACCTTGAGTCGTCAAAGCAGCCACTGAAAAGTGGGAAAAACCAGTAACTTGGGACCTACAGAAATAAACTAAGGAAAACTGGGAAAAGCCAGGAACTTGGGACTTACAGAAATAAACCAAGTGCCATGTTCAAACCACCAAGGAATGTCTGTCTGCCATGTTCCTGTCTGTCTGACATGTATGCACTGAAAACAATGCTTTCTTATGTAGTCAAAAATTGTACTGTATCTATTAACCAAAAAAATAAAAAGATTCTATATTTATACAGCCCAGGGCTCCTTTGTGTCATCTCTTGGTTTGAAAAGAGTTGTCCTTGGAGCAGAATAAAAATAAATAATGCAACGGTTTTGAGAGATTTTTACAAGGCATAGATCTCATCCAAATTTCTACAGGGGGTTCCAAAGTTAGGACGGAGGCTGCCACACTGTCCCTGCTCAGAGGGAACTGCCCACTGTGTTTGATTAAAAGATACAGACATCCAAAAAAATGGGCAATTTGCTGGAGAAATGCACCAAACCAGCTGCTGCCAAGAACAGCCCATGGAACACAGACATTGTGTCTGGTTACTTCTAAAATATCTCAATAAATGGGGCTGAGAGAGAAGGGAGAATCACAATTCTGCCTTCTAAGGACAGCCCATGGTCACCAAAGCGTGGAAGTACAGAAGTCTGGGAAGATAATCTGCAGAGCATGAGGGCATCTGGGGCTTGTTCAGCCTCAAAATTCCAGCAATTGTGTTGGATTTGGCTTGCCATAATATTCTAAAAAGAACACAATTAAATAAATACTTCCCAATATGTTATTGAATTCTCTTTTGAATAAACTCTGCACTGTTGAAATACAGAATATTCCATGCTCTCCTCTTGTAGTGAAGGTTTAACATTCAGAATGCCAAAGGAAAATATCTTCCAGCTCCATCCAAGTGCAGCAGACCTGCTGCCATTTTCCTCACCAGCTGGCTGGTTTTTCTGAAATACCATTTCCCATTCCTCTTTCCACTTTGGTGGCACAGCGGGTAACTAGCAGCAGAAAAAAAATTAGATTTTTTTTTTTTTTTACAGACTGACAAATACCAGTTTCTACTCATGGCTTAAAATAAATACTGGTATTAGGGAAGAAAAAAAAGAAGTGTGTTAGAGTTTCAGAGCCATTCTTCCATTAGCAGCCTTAAAAGTTATCGGGCTGTGTATTTTGCCAGTCACATTAAAAACTATGAAGCACTCAAGTCACTTCAAACATTTTAGTTTCTCTTCATTCCCTGTTCCAAACAGTCCTAGAAATAAGTGTCTAAATTATACATGTCATTTGAAATGCAGCAATCTCCTTTCATCCCCGTAATGAGCAGGAACATTCTTCTCTGTAAACTAAAGAATGTTTTAGTTCCTTATATAAGGCATGAGTCACCGGCAGCTCCGCGCTGCGGAGCCGCCTTCCCGCGGAAACCGGCGGATTAAAGAGGGGAAGCAAAATATACAAAATTAACTCTGATTTGCTTTTAGCACTAAATGTGAATTATTAATCACACCCAGCTTGAATTACACTTGTGGAAGGGACCCTTGTTATGGCAAAGCTCGGAAAGGAATTTGGGGAAAATGGATAACATTGGGAATGCAGAAATGGAAGCTTTGCTCTTAGGTCTTGGTGAGGGGATGTAATTTATCCATCCCTTACTTTTGCTGGATGGGATGCAAAAGATTTTTGTTTTTACAGCAGCAGCAGCACGTAGAGAGGCCAGATCAGAAAATTTCAGCCTAAAGGATCGAAGCTTGGTGGCTTTGGGTGATAAGAATCCCAGGAGAAAATAGGAACTAGCAAGAGGAAGATTTAGGATTAAGATAAACAGATTTGGTGGTGGTGACAATAGAAGGCTGAGAAGGGAATCCAGCTGATTTCCAGTCAGGTCCTTTTTCCTTCCTCCCATAATCAGACTTCATTTGAGAGGGTTTATAAAGTGCAAAGGTTTAGGAAGAGTAGAAAATGCTGTTCATTCTCAGTGCTCTGGACACACTGAGGCCATAAGCAGTGGATGATAATGTTGTGTCAGAACCTTCCAGTATCCCACAGCTTCCAGAGGCTCCCAGCACACATTCCATGGCCAGTTTTGGTGGCACATGGAATGTCCCCTGCTGCCTGCACTGGGATGAGCTGGCTCTGTGTGGAGAGTGGGAGAAGCCCTGCAAGAGCCATAAAATAACCATTCTTTTGTCAGCACAGTCAGTGATGAGTGGCAGTTTTTCCTACAGCCTGATGAGATTCATTAAAACTCCGAGAGGAGAAACTGCTCTGTCTAAACTCCTCCAGGGGCTCAGGAACCAGAACTCAGGGAATCACAGCTGTGGCAGTTCACTTCACCTCTCTGCAGGTGCACTGAGGCACAAAGTGAGACCTGTCTGTTCCTCTCCTCTCTGCAGTCACTGAGGATTTTACTCCACATATACACCGACCACAAGGGCAGAGTAACGTGGCTTCTAAATACTCCTGGTCCAGATTTCCCCAAGGAGCCTTTCAGAGAGGGCTGTGGCTTCCAGGAAGGAACAGGACTGAAGCTGTCATAATATCAAATGCCAAATGTCAGGATAATGAAATCAATTAGGAGAGCCTCCCATATTCTTCCTAGGAGTTTGTCACTCATGATGCTCACCCTGAGTACATGATCCACACAGAACCCCTGGGGCTGATTCCAGCCTCTTCTTCACTGAGCAGAAATAGCACCCAGTAAAGAAGGAATATTTCCTCTGAGTTTTAAAATGTTCACCTTCAGGATACAGAGAGTTTTCTTCGGAATGTTGAGTTGACCACAGAGGAGATGAAGAGATGGAGTTATTCTGTCAGCTCTTCCTAGCCCCGTAAGCACACAGAAGGAGCTTTGGTTGAAGTGAGGACCTACAATACTCTGTGAAAAATGAGTAATGCTTGTAAAGCCAGTGTAGGAGAGGGTAGGAATAGATGTCCTCAGGGTGCTCTTAGCTAAATCCATGGTAAGGATACTACAGGATTAAGCCCATCTCTTGCATGGGCAAACTGCAGTTCCACAGGTGCTTTAGTCACTTCAGTGTGATCTGGCCCATCCAAACAAAGGCAAAAATACTTTTTCAAATATTAAGAGTGACATTAGGAACCTTATGACATTCACTGAGGACAAATCCGCACTTGAGAAGGACTAAACCCTCTCTGTGACACATTTTGGGGCTCACTGCAGGCCCAGACCCTGCTCTGTGCAGGAGGGTCGAGTTTAGACCCCTTGAGGTCCCTTCCAGCCAAGTGTGAGTCATTGTTTTATCCCAGCATGCAGTGAAATCACCAGGATAACCCCCAAGCCACACAGGCCTGGCCTTTCCAAACAGTGGAGCTGGGGTTGGTGACTCACCTGGAGCCTCTCAGAGCTCTGGGAATCGTGGAAAGTGGAGTCTGCTAATAATTAATGACTTTTCTGTCTGCATCCAAACAAAAGATGTGGCAACACTGATGTCACATAGCGAAGTGCAACAAACCAAATGACATTCTTCTTGTGTAAAGACAAGCCTAATTTGACTTTTCTAAGAAAACTCCCAGGCAATTTTATCTCACAGCTTCATAGATACTCTTGTGCCTTTTGTTTTTCCCTCCTGCTCCTCTGCGTCACTTGTCAGACAACAAACAGCGCTCAGAGATCTCTCATGGCAGAATTGATGCATTTAATAGACATTAGCTAATCATGTCCACTCTATTAATTGTGAACTGTCCACTCCCTGAAGCTCTTTCGGGAAAAAGATTCATAATGCCATGATCCTCTGGAAAGTCAAAAATCAGTCTCCAAAATCAAATCAAATTTCTGAAATCATTATAGAAAGTTTGTTAAAACCTGAGTCCTCTCCTTTGCAGATGAAGCAGGAATTTTTCTCTCTGCTGTCATGTGGGGTAAAGAGGCCCAAGCACCTGTCAGTTACTCACTGATCCTTGTCTGAGTCAGACACGATGAGTGTTTCTCCTTTCACCACGGTTTTTTCTGCTCGCAGTTGTTACTGTGAAAACTTTGTGATTTCTGGCTTTTCCCTCTTGTCTTTCTTTCTTCCCCTGTAACACTGTTAAACAAAAATCCAAACCTGACAGCAGGCAGGATCAAAGAGACCAGGAGCATAGTGAAGTCCTTGTTTTGCCACTAAAGAAAACTCATTCCTGGAACTCCCACATGCAGGGCTGTGCCTTCTGCCCTTCCAGGAGGAGCAATATTAGCAGGACTTTTTAAAGCTAGGACTACACACTCAGTGGTCCTCAGGGCCAACGGAACAAACCTGGCATCTCTGGACACTCATCTTGGAGCAGCAGTTGTTATTTTTAAACTGGACCATTGTCACAGTGAATTCCTCAAAATCCCAAAGGTTAATTTGTTTTTCATAACTTGCATTAAAAAAAAACCAAACCAAAACAGCAACAGAAAAATACCCAAACTAACAACCAATGAAGAACTTTATTATTTTCTGGGAGAGTTTTGACCTTTTATTCATGTATATTTTTCAAAGCCAGCCTTGCACTGTTTACGCCCCAAGCTAGAATGTCACAAGCCATCTTAGCAGGGAGCAGAACCACAAAGACAAGCGGGGTAAGGCAAGGAGAGCAGGTGGAAGGGGGTGAGAATCAGCAATGTGGGGTTCAAGGTAATGGGTTCCTTCATCTTGTCTGCTGAAACATCTGGGATGGACAGGATTGCATTCCTCTCTTTCCCCAAAGCCTCTGAAACAAGCACCAAACGCCCCTCCTGACACAACATCAGGATGAAAGTGTGACACGACTTTACAGCCCCATGAAAGAAGGACAGGAGGGTGCAGTGGAGCCAAACCCTCATCTCCCCAAGCACTGGAGAAAGAGCTGGATCCAAATCTGGCCGTCACAAACGCCTCCTTGCATGGCTGATGGATTGTTTCTGAATCCAAACTGCACTGGAGGTTACAGCAGCAATTCCTCCTCTGTCAGGATGACTCATGGCCAGCTCAGACACTGAGACCTATTGACTCAGCATCCCTCCTCTGCTGAATGAGATTTTCCTGTGCTGATGAAACACTCTTCGGCCTTGATGTTAATCTTTGGCTCTGTGAGATCCCAGATGCCTTCAGGATGTTGTAATAAATGGGATGTGCCAACAGATTGCAAAGGAAAGTGAGGCCGTCTTCTTCTTCTTTGTATTTGGACCATTATTTCCTTCCAGGAAGGAAAAGGCAGGAACTGAGAAGAAAAAAGGTGCTGTTCTTCAGGAGATGTTCTGGAGCTGGCCATGGTGCATTGCTTCTCTCTGCTGTGGGAGTACAGACTTGCATCTTACTGGAGCCAGGTCCTGCATCAAATCTCCTCAAAGAGCCACAGAGAAGCACTGACCCCGCAGCTCTGTGTCCCTGAGAGCCAACATTCATCTCAGTCGAGGGAAGAAAGAAAATTCCCAGCTGACAAAGGGAAAACCAGATTCCAGATGTACCCAAGAACAAATTCTACCTATTCAAGATACAGGCAGAAATTTTCTCTGGACTCGAGCAGATCGCAGCTCTCTAAAGAAAAAATGTAATGTAATGCTGCCCTAAATCATGCTCAGCAATTCCTTCCTCCTAACATAATCCCAAGGGTGGCACAATTAACAATAATCTATTTATTAATAGAGTTCATTTAGTACACAGGTGTCAGGGAGTTCTTTATTTCAGCAAAACTAACACCCATCTGTTTTTCTGGTTTAAGCCCATTCAGTAAAGAGCAATACTTTAATGGGCTTAAACTACTCACTGAGTAGTTTGTGAGTAAGAGAAGTGGAACAGTCTGAACACCCTGTTCATGCTGCCCTACTCCAGCCTGATACCATGGGAAAAGACCCAAAAAGGGAGGAGAGTCCTCCTGAGAGCTGGAAAATCCCTGCAAGGGCAGCAGGATCTCGGTGCTGTGACATGAATAAATTTTGCGATATCCAGGATTTAGTTAAGTCCCCCTGACACCCACGAGACAGAGCTGCACTGATACCTGGATTAGTGCACAGTCCCATCACTTGACTCCCTCAGATTCAGTGCACAATTTGTCCTTCAGAAAATTCCCTCCTTTCCTGTTTCCATGCGAAGTGCTGCGGAAGAGGGGTCTGCATCAGGAGGGAAATCCACAAACAGCTCCCACAAAGGCAGCAAACCAAAGCAGCCCATCAGACCACAGCCTGGCTTTCTAGTTTTCCATTATTTTAGTTCCCCATATACTTGGGGTTTGGGAAATTGAGGAAGTTCAAAGCAAATGACAACGTAGGGAAACACATTCAATTTTCTTTAAAGGCAGACAAAGGCTGCAAAACATTCTGTGAGCACAGCACGAGTTATCTCAAAAATGCCAATAAAGGACAGCATAAATCCCAAGATGGATTCATGACCCTCCTTTTGTTTTTAAAGACTCTTCAATGGAAGCCTGAAATCTGGGAAGAAACACTGCCTAGGCTGCATTTGCTGGGGTTTATATTCCCACACTTCAGAACCCACCTCACCATTTCCAGTTACTCCGTTTGGGTTGGGCTCAGTCTTTGCTGTTGCTCTGGAGGGATCAGGCACATTTCTGGTTATTGTTGATAGCAAAAGATGATGCCTGAAGAGGCCTCCCAGACACAGAGACTAGACAGGAGTAAAGGAATAAAAGTAGGTATTTATTTGAAAGGCCTTCAAAGGTACCCCTGGGGAGCCAGAGGCCGCTGCCAAGATGGACCCTGAGATGGACGAGAGGCCACGAGTTCTTCACACTTTTATATGTTTGGTTTATTTGCATATCAGGGTTAATTCTCCAATTAAAGCTTCAGTTTAATGATGTAATTTCCCCTCCGCTTGCCCCCCTTAGAGGCCTTTTGGTTTATACTTTTTGGGCCTAGGACTGTCTGGGTGTCCTTGGAGAGCAGGCCCGGAGAGGCTTTGTTATGTCTGCCTAGCACGAGAAATTAACAGGCTACAAGAAACTTCAGAGCCACACACTAAGCAGTACAGAATTTGAAAAATATAGGAGTTAAATCCTAAGGCATCAAAGATTCTCTCCTAAAAAAAACAGGCACAGAGAAGTTTAGGAGATCAGGGCAGGCCTAGAGCAAGGAGAGGCCACTCGTGGCCCAGGTGGTCATTGAAACAAGTACAAACCCAGCTTTCAGAACTTTTGCAGCTGATTAATTCCTGTCCCCATCATCAAATGCGACTGTGAAGCCATAGCAGGATGAAATTAGGGAAGTGATCCTGCAAGAAGACAATTGGAATCAGGTTGGCAAAACCAGCTCTTACTGATAGAAATTAAAAGCTCTAAACTTGAATTTTTGCCATAAAGGAAAATTTCTTTTCTCCAGAATGATTCTTCAGAGGAAATGAGCATAAGATATATTTGAGATAAAGAAAAACTCCCGTAAAAGGAAGAACTAGTATTGTACTTTTATTTTAAAGTCTACATCCTCAAAAGTGACAGGAAGCATCATAGGAAACATTTCTTGTGTGAAGTTGAAAGAAAAGCACTTCCCAGGAGAAGTTTGTCACATATGCCTGCAAAGAATGCTTGTTAGGGCTCCATTTTAATGAGGGATGAAAGGGACTGCAAAGAGAGTCGATGAAATTTTAACACAGCTTCAATATTTACATTTGCTGGTGAACATAATTTGCTCACAGAACGATTGGAAATGTTATAATGACACTTCATATTTCAATATTTTTGTTTGCCACACAGATAAGAATGTGTATACATCTGCAAAATCATTTCAATGCATCATCACTGCTTCACGTGTCTTACAGGGCTGAGAAAATGTGTAGAAACTTTAAAATCAGTAAAATATCAACTTTGATCAATTCAGAATAGACACTACTTGTAAAGTGAGGCACTCATCTTCACAGGAAGGAGAAATTACCATAGGTCTTTCCTGGAAAAGTTATGGATTCTGGGTATGGATTTACTAAATTGCTCAGACTTTTGTAGTTTTTTGCATGAAGGAGCCTGTGGAGGGGAAGGTTTGCTTTGTGTTAGATGATGTCTGCAGAGGAAAAGTCCTTTAAAGAAGACTTGCAGAAGGCACATAAGAATGTGCTGGATTTTTCGAGAAGACCTTAAAATCTTGACATTTTTAGGATTGAAAATCCATCTAGAGAATTGGAAAACTGACTTTTTTGGGGAAAAGTGTAAGGTTTCATCCCAGCCACTTCAGTGCACATCTAAAGGGAGAGAGAGTCCCTTTGTCACACTGCAGTTGAACTCTGCCTCTGACAAGACAGACTCAAACCCTGCCACACAACAGCTGGGCCCACTTCATTGGAACAGCTGAGGAGTCACAGTAACAGAGCTGGGAGCCCTGAGAAACGCTGCAATCCAACTCCCTTCCTGCCAGACTCATCTGAGTGCTAATGGAAAGGTTTGAAGGCGTTAAAAGAGCCCTGTGATCTCGGCTTGGTCTTTTCCCCACGGCTCCTGGCACAGATGTTGACAATTCCTCCTTGAATTTCCAGCTGGAATGAAGAAGTCTGTTCAAACTGGGATAAATGCACTCAGCTCTATATATAATATTATTGATCAGGACTTGCCACCTTTCTGGAAGCTCCTCCCTTAAAACTGATTAGACTCAAATCTGTTTTCTTGCTTTTTAGTATTGGAACAGGTTTTGGTCATTTATGAACATTTCTTGCTGCAGCAAGACCATGGCTAAGATGGATCCAAGAGCCAACTGCTGTGTAAAAGAATATTTCAAAATTCCACTAAAGGCAACGATCCTGGCCTTTCTCAAGACTCCCAAAACGCCTGCAGTGTTGAGATGAGTCAGGGGATTCCTGGTTTTTATAAGAGTTTTCGTGCACAGATAAAACACTTTTAATTCATTAGCTCAGAAGCCTGGTGTCCGCTGAGCAAGAACGGGATGGGTGCAAGGGAATTCCAACCTTTTCCTTCACTCCCACAGTACTTCCAAGGCACAATGTCCTTGCTTGCAATCTTCTTGCTGGCAAGGCTTTTGTGAGGGTGCCTGGAGGCTTTTGTGGAGGCAACAGCAGTTTGTCATTTCAGCATCCACTCCTGCCCTTGGAAATTATTAAAATCCAGCACATCTTTGGAATGAGAAATGAAATGTGTTCTCCAACAAACCCTAAAACTGCTCATATTGCTGGCAGCTATGTTAAAACAAGGGTGTTCAAATAAAATTCCTATTAAAAAAAATTGAATTGAACTTTTCAATGGAATTAGATTTTCCTGAAATTTTATTAGCTGGCAGGTTCATAAACTACAACAGAAACAAAGCAGAAAAACCAAATCATTCTTTATGAGCTATAAAAAGGTAGCAAAGGGGACCAAAAAAAGGGAATATTTTGAAATATTAAGTCTACAAATGGGAGTTTTATCTTTCTGACAGTAAATGGCTCCGACAGATTTGTTAAGGTTATAAGCTCATAAAACATGGAGTAAAATGAGGTCTCAGCTAAATTCCAACAGCACTCCCAGCTCCATTCCCATCCCTATGCAGGAGGGAATTAACAAGCTCCACAGGCCATCCATACCCTGGTGGCACTGGCTTTTCCCAGGATTCACAGTGACTCCAGGGAATGCCAGAGTGACCCCAGCAAACTGCTCTGGGAGCAGCAGGAGAACTGGGATCCAGCTTTGCACAGCAGATATTGCACTGGGGAATGACAGCCACCAGCTCTGCCTCGGCCATGGCTTTGCACACTCCCCACCTGCACATCCCAACTCATTTGGTCCTGGATATTCCCTGGCTGGAGCCAGTGAGCTCCACCTGGCACATCCCTGCACATCCCAAGCTCTGTCACACACCAAGACACTCTCCATGATCTAAAAGTCCCTCCTGGCCTTGCAGGTCACAAAAAAGCAAAAAAGTCTTGGCTGACTTCAAAGAATTTCATTTTGCCCCTCGCAGGACTAAATCCTAAGGGATTATTTTGCCTTCCCTCCTCCTGCATTTCGAGTTAAAACCATTTTGTTCACCTGCTCTCCTCAAAGTGCCACTCAGTAATTCAAACCACTCTGCTCTCCAGAAGAGGCTGCATTCCAGAGCAGGGAAAAATACCCAGTTTTCTGTAAGGAATTTTGTGGAGAAGAATGCTTCAGTCTGAAAAGCACCAGAAAAATAGATAGTTTTCAAAGACTTAATTGAAACCACTCTTGAAGGGCAATACCCAATTCACTGTCACCCTCAGTGCACGCACTGCTCATCCCTCCAGGATCACAGGTTGGAAACTCTCTCAATTGCTGCTCAGCAGGTGACTCCATTGCACTGGGAGTTTATAGGAACATACTAAATATATACAGCAGCTTCTATTTATCAGCTTGGTTCCGTGGCTCTGGATTTACTCAGCAAAATAATCCAAACAATGGCTTTGCCTGTGGGAATTGGTTGCCATAAACAAACAAAAGAGAAATTAAACAGTCTGAGGTCAGCCAGTCCTTTGACCAGGGCACAGGATTAAATGTGTCTAAAATAACTCTGTGTCCCTAAATAACCAAGAGCATCTCTGAAGCAGTGTTTTCAGTGTCTGGAAATGAAGTGAGAAGCTTCTGGTGGAAGCTGTGGATTATGGAGGAGGAGAAGTGGTCATTCAGCAAGGTTTACATCCTCTTATCTATAGCCCTATATGGTAGAGATAAGGTTATAAGCTTCTCGCTGTCCCCTCATTAATAATATCATTAATGCTAAGACAGATTAATACTTGTACCAGAACAATCTGCCAGAGCAGTTTGATCGTGTATGAAGAATAATTTCAAGCCAACCCCTCCTTTTCCCAGATGCTGTGAAAGGTTCTGACTCTGCATCAGCTCCACCTGCAGCTTTCCAGGAGCAAATCTGGGAAGAGGAAAACCGGCAGGGCAGTGAGAGGTACAGACACATTGCTGGTTGCTGTTCCTACCCAACAAATGCATTTATAATTCCAGATAATGACAAAATTGCATGGGGCCTGTGATGGGAAGGGTTGCTGTGAAATAACCTCTCTGAAGAGTGCATGGAACAACGTCGTGCTGAAGCTGAGGGTCAGGCTGTCCTAACTCCCAACAGTTGTGCATATTCAGCAGTGACTCATGAAATTATGAGCCAGGGCTGGTGACCTGCAGGAATTCAGTAAGAGCCAAAGGAGAGCTGAGCGTTTGTGTGGGTAATTAGAACGTCCACGTTTAGAAGGGGTCAGAGAAATACAGTATTAGAGGAGAAACAAAAACCCCTTGGGATTCAAAAGGGGAAAACACAAGAAAAAAATTCCCAGAAGTTGCTTATTACATTTTCATCCTATTGGCAGCTTTGTGCACCTTTCTCTGAAACGTGTGGTCCTAGAAAATGCTGGGTATTAAATGCAGCAGCAGCTGGGACAAGGAGTTCTTCTGGACAGGTTTGAATCCTGTGTTCTCATGTAACAAGCAACTTCAAAACAGTCATTGTGAACTGAGAACTAAAAGCTCTCATCTACACGTCCTGACAGTGAAGAAATAACGTTCTCAGGAGCATCTGGGAGTGCTCCACTCTGTGCAGTGGGAAGTGTCTGTAATAATCCAGACCCATCCCAGTGCCCTGATCTGGAACGCTCGAGGGGCATTTGCAGAACTCCAGCATCATGCACTCCCTTTTCCCTGTATTCCCACATGGATACACACAAGGTTTTCAGAAACTGATTCCTTAAAACTGGAGGCCACCATTTGCTCATGGAAGAGCACATGGAAGAGCACAGGCAGGAGCCCTGGGAATGATGCAATGCATCCTTGAGACAGGAATCCCGCCCCTAAGGCTCTTTCTCTGATTCAATTCTTTCTTCCCCTGTGTTGAAGACAAGCAGACAAAAGGAAGAGCTGCACTGAGGAGAAAATCTCATCTGCACAGGGAATCACTCACAAAGCCATTTAAATATCATCTACTCTGGCATTCCTAGAGCTTGCTGCCAGCTCAGGACTGTTTCTCTGGGGCACAGCTCAGATTTGCTCTCAAAATGCAGGTGAGCAATCAGGGAATGGTTTGGGTGGGAAGGGCCCCTAAAGATCATCTGGTCCCACAGGCAGGGGTGACACCCAAATCCACACACAGTCCTGCTGTTCTGATATTTGCCTGCCTCTCCTAGGACCCAGGGCTTCCTCCTGAGGGCTTTGCTGTTTTCCACACCCAAGGGCCGGCAGAGAAGGCAGGGTCTGGAGACATTTGATTATCGCAGCCGTTTTGTTAATTCTTCCAAGAAGCTGAGTATTAATCTGGCAGCTTCCCAGGCACATTGATGCAGGAACTACCACAACTGCAGGGTACTGTGCTCAGGAACTGCTCTACAAATCAGCTTCTTGATGGGGTTTGAGTTTTCATCTTTTCCAGGGGACAAGAAGCCATCAAGGAAATCGCTGTGGTTAATGTTTTATACACAGCATTTTGAGGAAGGGGTCAATACACGTCATTCAACAAATCTCTATCCCATAGAATCATGGAATGTCCTGAGTTGGAAGGGACCCACAGGGATCATCCAGTCCAGCCCCTGGCCCTGCACAGACACCCCAAAAACCCCACCCTGGGCATCCCTGGCAGCGCTGTCCAAATGCTCCTGGAGCTGTGGCAGCCTCGGGGCCGTGCCCATTCCCTGGGGAGCCTGGGCAGTGCCCAGCACCCTCTGGGGAAAGAGCCTTTCCCTGCTCTCCAGCCTGAGCCTGGCCTGGCACAGCTTGGGTAAGGGAATGGTGTGAGCAGCACCCACGGGGGGTTTCAGTGTGCTTTAAGGCAGCACACACAGTGTGCTAATTCAGTCTCCAAAACTTCTCAGACTGCCTTCATTAAAGAGCAATTCTTGGGGGTTTTTCTAACCTAAAATACCTTTGAAAAGAACAAATTCACTGAGCTAAAATAGAGTTAATGGACTCTCTTAAGTCTGTGAGAAGTGGAGACCTGATTTCCCCTTACATCCCTGTAAAGCAGTGTGTAATCAGTGTGTGTAAATTTTGTGTGAACCACCCGATATTTTGCTCACACAAGAAAAGGGAACCAGACCCTCATTTTAGGGTCTCCTGACCATTTGTGACCCCTGTTTGCAAGACCAACAATACATAACCTGGTTTCAGGCATTCTAATCGACCAAGGCTTTTATTTTTTATGTTAATTTATTCAGCACCCATAAAGTGTTCCTGTGGTTAATTAGAGAACTCGCTGAAGCCTGTCTAAAGATTTTATAAATATGAACACATTATCTCTTATTGTATCTCCTTTCCCTGCCTATTAATCTCACTACAATTAAAGTAAATGTTTCTTCAAGAAAAAAGCTTCTAGGAAACTCCATGCTAAAAGGCAATAATTATTCCCAAGTTCATTCTTAAGGGAAAGAATAACCCAAAATGCTACAAAACCCATGAAAAAGTGGTAGAGAGAGAACATGTTGGAGAACAAGCTGCTCATTTTACACCAGGATGTGATGTTACACCAGTATGAACATGAACTGCAACTGCAAAGGGATAAAATCCCACCTTGGATAAATGCCTTGACCATCCCACAAAACTGAGGAGCTCCTTTAACTTTGCTCTTTGTATACCCAAGGTCTCAACAAGCAGAACAGATCCTGGAAAAACTGGAACTAAAATAATTCATGGCTTTTCCTGGAGATGAATTTGATTCTCCAGTAACTCAGCAGTAGTGAGGGAAAAGTTCAAGTTCAAAGAGCTTCCGCACCTCAAAACAGGATAAAAAAATCAAGGGAATTTTGGGGTAGGTAAAAATCTCTGCTTATCTTGCACTGGCCCTGAGACCTTCAAAGGCACCTGGCTAAGCAAAAACACTCTGCAAAACAAATCAATCCCTGCTGGACCAAACCAGCCCTGGCTGAAGCTGCAGGGAGGGTCCCATGCTATGGCCCAGCACTGCCACTGCTGATGGGAACTGAAATATTTCGGAGACACCACACTCCAAAAACTGGCACAGGCATTCTGAGGGATGGGTCTTTACCAGGGCATTCTGTTGCATGCTTGGAGGAGGTGTCTGAGACAGGAACAGGGGAGGGAATATGCAGAAGAGCCATTATCAACATTTACTTGCTCTTCCACAATTCAGTGGAGCAGCACGAAGTAAATTTAGCTCTGAGAAAAGGCTTCGCGCAGAATCCTGCAGGTTCCTCTCACCAGGATTGAAGGTCAAACTCAGGAATCAAGAACTCTTGTATTAGTGAGGATAAAGATCAAACATAACTAATATTCAGTCTTTAGAACATCATCACAGACAGTTAGTGGTTTATTTGATAAAAGTTAGTGGTTGATTTGATAAAACAACTGCTGTCAATCATGATTTTGCACATTTTAAAAAACTGCATTTAAAAAAATTCCACAGACAAGTCAAATGGATTCGAGAGAAATGGCCCTGAAAATTGAAATTGCTCCCTGTGTAACTGAATGTTGCTTTTGCAGAATTCCCCTGTGGTTTTACATGGAGACAGAATCTTTCAGCACTTCCTCATCTCAACTGCTCAGTTGTGGGATTTTTTCAATCACTGCTGTGCTCCACTTTATCAACACCATTAAAAGGCAGAATTCTTGCATAACCCTGTCTATCCGTGGAAGATTTCACCTTCACTGGGGAAGGAAGATTATTCATCTAAAATCACCACATTTACAAGGAGGCTGGATGAAAACACATCCAAAAAGAGAACCCCCAGTTCTCTTTTTGATTTTTTGTGGTGCATTTCATTTACCTCATCAGTACAAAACATGCAGTTGGCTGGCAACCTGCTCAAGCTCATTTTTCCTCAGTGCAGAATGAAGATTTCTACAACACAAACAGTCCTGATACTTCTGGGAGCTGGGCTAGATTAGATTTAAAGTCTTGGAAAAGAAAATGAGCTTCAGACACAATCTTGACAGCAAAATAACAATGTCTAAGTTTATGTCAGCCATTCAGAGCCCACAAAATAAACACTGGCCTAATAATCTCATTAGGAAGTAATTCCATGAGCTGGCCATTCTGGGGATGACCTCACTGATAAACAATTCCAACTATTTATTGCCTGCTTGGACTGTACACTGGAAATATCAGATGAGAAAGAAAAAGGATGGGTTTGAATTACAGTGCCATAAGTAAGTTCTACGCTGTAATCCTACTTCTCTGCTATTTTTATAATCACAGGAGTGTTCTATTTCATTTTGCCCAAGGTGAATGGCACAAAGGCATATGGAATAAAATGATTTTGCCTTCTTTAGGACTATTTTATCATCTTACTTTACCAGATGAGCAATGCAAATCTCTTATCTCCTGCACAGCAAATCTTTGTAGCCTTTATTCTACAGTACTGTGGATGTAGCCATACACACAGTCTCATACATACAAATTTAAACAGTGAGAAAGGTGTTTGAAGAACCAAAGAGCAAAAAAAATGAGGTGGGTTATATAAAAACAGTCCTGATTACAAAGGCAAACAGCAACATTACCATAAGGGCAACATTCACTCGGAATGTGCATTTATATTAACTCTTTTTAATAGATATTTCCTCCCATTTTCTTTCATTTCAGAAGCTGGATTTGAATTTGTTCTCTGTGTTTGCTCACAGAATAAAAATTTGTCAGAATTGTCACTCACTCTGTTACCCCTCTAGAGAAAAACCGGAGTCATTACTGAACCAAGTGCTAACCTGGAACCAATAATTCATTTTTTAAATTTATTTATCCCTCCCTAGCTAATAAATCATTACAGAAACAAACCCAGATGCACAATATGCACATAAACAATTAAACCACACTTGTTTCAGTGAGGTGAATGCAGTTCTGGCATGGGAAGCTGTATCCCCAAACCTGTCACTGCAGCAGGAGCATTCCCCTGACAGGACTGGGTGAGGGTTTGAGTGCTTTTGACAGGGCACAGTGACAGGTGAATGTTCCTGTGATTCCATGGCCAAAGGAATCTCTCTGCTCCCAAAGCCCTTGGCATGTGCAGTCATGCAGTCAGTGGCAAACAGCAGGAATGACCAGGGGCAGGAATGACCACAGCCTTTGTCCCCTGACACCAGTGATGTCACCAGAGCCGTCAGGCTCAGGAGCAGCCCTGTAACAGCTCCAGCTCGAGAGAACAAAGCAAATCTCTGCCAAATGTAATCTCTAATCCAGGGCCAGAACCCTTCTTTTCTCCCTGAGGAGCAAATTCTGCTGCTCCCTGTGCTCTGGGCAGTCCCTGATCCCTGCGTGCAGCAAACTTCATCCCAGCAAACTCCAGCTCCTGCTCCAAAGGTGCCTGGGTGCTATTTCCAAAATAGTTCCACTTAGCACTTGTTATTTTTGGGCCCTCAAGGAGACAAATGTGCATTAACTTTAAGCAAATCAGCATTTATTAAACACAGGACCAAATGCTCTACACCTGCGATCAAATTTTGGGAATGCTTGGGACAGGTTTGCTGCTTTCCAGGCGCAGAGCGGGGAAGGAACCAGGAATCCTCTTTGTCCCGGTTCCCTCCCCGGAGCCCCGGCTGAGCTCCCCGAGGCTGTCCCGCGTTTCCATCGCGCCCCGGGATGCGGGGATGCTGCAGTGCTGCCCGCCAGGAGCGGCTGGAGGAACGCCGGTCTCCCAGGGACATCTAACGGCGGCATCGGGAAAGTCAGAGCGATCCCGCAGCCCGGGCAGGGCTCTCGCTGCCACACAGAACCAGGAGAGCTCCCCTTGGCATCCAGGACTCACTTCGCTATTTTGATGCGACAGAGTTCTGCAAACTGGAGCATGGCTTGGATAAAAAATTTTTAAAAAATAAAAATAAAAAGCCCAGGCGCACCTTTGAGAAGAGGCTTCCAGGGGCTCTGAGCACCCAGGAACGTCCCATACCCAGCGCAGTGAAAGCTGCCCAAATTCCGGGCTAGATTTGCATGTTTAATTTAATTTATGCTGTTTGCACCACCCCGTGGAGGCTTCTTAACGAGTGTTTCAGCACCCTTTGGGAGCTGTGCTCCTCTTGCACTCGGTCACTGCTCAGGCAGAGACTCAAAGGTGACGATTTTGTCTCTCCCCTGAGTCAGTGTGATCCAGACTCGAGATTGGTGTCTGGCAGTTCGAAGGCAGGAGCTGACAGACGATGGCCCCTCCTGATACACAGAGAGGCTGGAAAGAAGCAAAGAGAAAAGGATGGGAAATCAGGGAAAGATGAGAAACCTACAGGTCATCCACCCTCCTTCCCTGACAGTACGGGGCTGTTCAAGACACTATTTCTAAGTGGAAAAGGTATAAATTAACTATTAATAGTAATTTTTTAAAAGGTAGAATTAAGAATTTCAGCCTGATATGAAGCAGCCCAAGGTCAAGCCCTGTCCTTTCTTTTCCTCAGCCCTCATTCCCACAAATTCTACCCCTGGCACTGAAGCTGTGCAGCCTCTGCTCCCACAGCCTGGCAAACTGGGGCTGGACATTGCATTCCCAAGGGAGCTTTGGGCCTCCTTCTTTTAGAACTTCTGTGCAAACAGGTGGGAATGAATTCCAAGCTTTATCCATACCTTACTTGCCATTTTTTGGCTGAATCTTTCAGAAAGTCCAGCTCCCTTCCTTCAGGAAAAGCCAGTTTTCCCAGGCTTTGCTTTGCCTTTCTCCTACAGAGCCAGGGTGGGTGGAATGTTCTCAGTGTTGGAATTACTGACACGGGTCAGCAGCTTTAATAATCCCTTCCTATCTGTGACTAAATGTCCTTCTTCAAGATTGCAGGTGCTCATGCTACTGTGGAGAAAACATTTTAAAAGGCAACCTCATCCCTCAGCTTTGAACCTCTAGGAGAGGTTATGGAGGGGGAGAGAGGCAGGAAAGGCTCGAGCTTGAAGGAAATTTTTTCATTCAGGTCTTCATGTTTAAGAGAACTTTTTGGCATGAAGTATTCTAAAATGCCAAACTCTCAAAATAGCGATTATGTTTTATGAAAAGCAGGCTACTGTGACCTGGGACCTACCTTAATATCTAATAATTAAGATATTAAGTTAATTTTAAAATGTTAGCTCAAATTAAACCTGCAGCTTCAAAGAGAAATGAGAAGCTGATGAGAAAGCTGTTGGAGCAGCATCACCCCTGTAAACAGTGAGGTCCAAATGGGCTGAATGCAAAAATTCACAAAAATAAATACACATAAATAATTTTTGAGGCCCTGAATTCACAGGGGACTTTAATTTGTTGGGTTAGGCTTGGGTTTTTTTTTCAAAATTGCCTTCTAAATTGCAGAAAACTGATGAGTAATATTTAATCCTCATGTTCTGGGGTGGGATTTAAAAGTGCCCTTTGGACTGTAACTAATTCAGTGCAACACAAGCACAGCCAAAGCAAAGCAAATTCTGTCCTGACACTGCCAAACTGGCTGGGGGAGAGTTCAGGTGGAAACTGCACCTTCTATGCTTCACAATGGGCTTCTTTATTTCAGTTTCTAAACTCCTCTGTCCAGGACTTTGAAGACAAAGGCTGTTAATTGAGTTCTAGAGGTTTCGGGGAAAAAAAATCAAGAAGACTCCAAATTTACTTTATCAAAATGTTATGGAGTAAAATGAGATGTAATTAAAGTCAAATGGCCTGAAGAATGCTGCTAATAGTCAATGCCTTTCTTTATAGAACAGTTGGTGCTTTCTTTTGGCAATTATTCTATTATTTTCTGAACTCATAATCATTTAGCTGCTCAAATAAGTCCTGCACTGGTGGGATGTATGATATCTCTTTGTATTTTGGATCCTTTTAATAGGTTTAAAGGTTTTCAAATCCAGAGGAATTCACTCATGCAACAGGTAGAGCTGTTCAGATGGGAGTCCTTTGTGTTCAATCTCTGTGAAACTCCAAATTTCTCCTCAAAGATGGACTGACTTCAAATAGACCTCGAGCAAAGCAGAGAAACTGAAGTTCCCTGAGATAAACATGGCCCATCTGGAATTTTGAGCTATAATGGGCCTCAGAGGCTGGAAATGAAATTCCTCCCCCTGGAGAGGACAACGTGTGCTGGAGCCTCATCCATTCCCAACTGGAATGTTAAAGTGATCTGCTGGGGGGACTCTTGCCTGATCTCAGGGACAAACCAAACCCAGGCTGAGCTGTGTTAAATTCCTTCTGCAAACAGCAGCTTTCCCCATTCCTTCCCAGAACTGCTGTTTCCATGAAGATCCCTTGGATCCATGAAAGCTGATGTTATCTGGTTTCCCCTGGGTCAGGTTTGATCCTGATGGGTTTTATCCTGTTCCTTTGGACACAGCTGCTGTGCACTGAGCCCAGGCTTTATTTTGGTGTAGGACTGAGCACTGCAGCTTCCACCCAAACCTTGCTCTGCCAACAGCTGCAGCATCCAGCTGCTGCTCCAGTATTGAGTGTACCTCCTGTAGATCCCAGATTTGATGCTCCTCAAATACAAGATTTCTATAAAGCGCCACAAGCCCTTTGAAAAGGAGCCTTTGAAACTGTTGGAGAATGTGGAATTGTTAAAGGCACCTGTCTGAACTCCTGGGGAGTGCACAGGGGCCAGCTCAGCCTTTGCCTCCACCCCTCTACAGTCAAAGAACTTTAATCTGGCCAGGTGGAAATATTCCTGACTTTGCCATTTAGCTTGGCTGGGCACAAACGAGAGAATGCTTGTCAAGCTTAGCTCTAATCTACTGAGAAAAGTTGCCACGATCACCTCAGAGGAACTTTCTATCAGTGTGATGTGGAGCTACATCTGAGCCGAGTTCTTAAAGGCAACAAAAGCCAGTTGGGTTCATGGTGCTACCCAGGCTGTCAATAAATCCCTGGCCAGCCTTTCATCTCTAAATATGCAATGATATTGCACATCATCATCCCTGGGGAGCAGCCAAAGGGTTTGGGTATGGCAAAGGCACTGCAGTGCCAGTGCTTCTGTCCTGTGGGGCTGACACTCCTCTGACAGCTTTAAGTCAAGCAAGCTCCCCGTGGTGAAGGCACTTGGGCAGCCCTGACAGGTCAGATGCTGAACTCACAAATGCTCCACTGGGCACAGTTTAAGTGGGCACTGATTACTTGGTCACCTCTCAGTACTTGTTTCTTTATTTTTAAAAAATAATCTGGATCATTGTTTTTACGTTGCCTTACAGGGAAAATTTTGCTTTCCAGACTTATTACAACGCATTGCCTAACTGGGATGTCAGGGTTGTCATTGCTTCACGCTGTGCCCTCCCAGGCCTTGGCACAATCTCATTCCAAATAGTTCAGGTAATCAACGTTTTCAGATCCTGTAAGTTCATAAAAATTCTTGTTTCTGAACTCTTCTGGTGAAGAGCAGAAGTGCATTTACAAATGCACACAAACCAGCCCATAAACATTTTTTGACACCTTGGTATCAAAACTACCTGTGGTAGTTCATGAAAACCTATGACTGTGAGAATTCCAGTTGTATTATTGGCTAGCAAAAAAATGAAAAATAAGATCATCCACTGCATCTTTCAGTACTAAGTAACTTTAAAAATATTTGGAAGGTGTTTCTCTATAGTTTGTTACTGATATTACAGTAATTACATTCTTCCAGCAAAGCAGGCGTGAAAATAAGAAATCTCTCCTTCCATCACAGTCCCTCAGACTCCATCAATGCCTTTTGGTGACAGCAGAGGATGATTGTCTGTGCTTAAACCCTCGGTGGCTCTGAACAGATTTCATGAAAACTTGGAGCTGTTGAAGATTTTCTGTCTGAAAATTGGCCTCCTGTCATTTAACAAATAACAAAATTAAGGGTAGCTTAAAACCACGTTGAGGAGAAAGACAAGGTCTCCTGTATAGGAATTGAATTGTATCTGGAGGATCTATGGATCAGAGTTGAAGATGCCTTGTCTCTTCCAGGTGAATATTCCAGATGTGGCAGCACAACCGGGCAGGCAGTGCAGCTTTCAGTGATCAATGCTTTGTCCTTTGGCACCACCGCTGCACTTCAGCGTCTCTGACTTCCCCATTTAAATGCAAATACTCTCAGTGAAAAGGCCGTTCCATGGCAGTGCCATCAGTTTAGCAGGAGCTCCAGCGGCTCCCATTGTGATGCCTCTTAATCAGGACAACTCCTGCACAAAGGTGACTGACAAGGCAGCCCCTTCATCCCCTGGTGAAATCAAAATAGGCCACTCCATAATTCCAGAATGTTTCCGGGCACCGAGTTCAACAAGGGCTTTGTGAATGAGATAATTCAGCCAGTTCTGCAGCTTCTCTAGTTCAAGATAAATGTTTTCCTTTATCTGCAGGGTTTTTACTATTACTCTTCTTAATGATCTGAATTACTTCTCCAGTTTTAAAGATGTACATTTTAAGTGACCTGGCAGATTTCACATCCTCCCACTTCATCCTTTGGATCATTTTTGCCTCAGATTCAGCCAGGTGCAAAGCAGTGATTCTGCACTGGATGCAGGCTCTGCTCTTGGTTCTGTCCACAGAGAAAGAATGGGGAGATAGAAGGGAGTTGTTTCTGGATAACACATTTAAATTCCTTTTACATTAGCTATCTGTGTGTTCATCAAACATTTATTCAAAGTGATCAGGAGAAACTATTTCCTTATCCCTGGAAGCACCACAAACACTGAGTTAAATCTTTGAGGAACAAGCTGTTGCTGCCACTGAATCACTCCCTAGCTGCTGGTACTGAAGCCCTCCCAAAGGCAAACTAAACCAATTCCCAGATGCTCCAGACTCCAGCTTCTGAATGAACTTCATTCCAAGATGCAGTTTATTTTCCATGGTTAGGATGAGGCTCTGATGTAGTAGAGATTTTAGCAATGCACTGAGTCATGCTGGGCTCTAAAACTTCTCTGGGGCGCTCTGTTGGTCACTAAACTGATGAACCAGGGTGACTTTATCATCTCTGAATCCTGCTGCAGGAGTTTGGGATTCAAGTCTCACAGAGAGAGAGGCAAGGACAAAACCAATCTTCTCAAGAGCAGACACACAAAAGATGAAGGAGATCCTAAAGCAGAGGACACGGGGGTAATTTCATCCAAAACAGAGATTTCAATCATTCCAATCTGGCCCCACTAATTACTCCAGTACAAGGTTTGTTTTGAAATACAGGATGAAGGGATGCCCCATGAAAATAAGAGGCTTTGCAGATAACACTGACCAAAGAGATGTGACAGAGCTGCTTGAACATTAACATCATTCACAAATTACTTTTGAGGCTTGGAAATACATATTTGTTTTCTATTGGGATGTAAGAAACTCTGTGACTGTAACTGTGTTAACCTTCCTACTGCTCCAACTGCAGTCTCCTAAAAGAGACAACTCTCCTCAAGTGAGGGAAAATGTGGGTTTAAATATTTATGCATGGAATGAACTGCATCAGTTTAAATTTAGAGGAGGTGGGAGAGGATGGACACTGCAGAACTGGACATGGAGAGGATGGACACTGCAGAACTGGAGGTGGGAGTGGATGGACACTGCAGACCTGGAGGTGGGACAGGATGGACACAGGCTCCTCTGGCTGACAATCCAAGAAGGGAACTGCTCCACCCACCACAGCACTGCTGCCTTTTGCTAACAACAACCTCCAGAGACCCAGGAGGCCAAACTTAGGCAGAGCAGCTCAGCTGACCCCAGGAGATATCATCAGTGTGCAGTAGGCAGCTCTATATTTAGTTCCAGTTAACGTCACTTGTCACACATGGGGATGCACTTTACCTCCATGATGAGTTTGAGAGGCAGATAAGCTTTGCCTCCACACCCCTCGTTTTGTATTTGTGAATAGTTCTCTGGCCTCAGCTGCATTCCTCATTCAGCAGCAGAGGAATGGTCGAGGATTTCAGGCTGGAGAGTGAAGCAGGACTTTACAGAAAGCCTGCAGCCCCTTATTTCTTCTTCCCTCAGCCAGGAGCCCAAACTCCCCTTGGCAGCTGTTTGGCCAGGGACTCAATTCCCTGGGGCAGGGCAGTTGCAGGTCAGCGTGAGGAAGGCAAGAGCATGGATGGTGTTTAGGCTGTGTAAAATAAGCCAGTGGGCTTGAGGTTAGGCCTTCACATCACAGGAACACCTCTGCCAGGTCCTCTGGCCCAGGAAAGGCTGCTGTGAGTCCTGTAACCCCAGTGCTGCATTTCTTACTTAGGCAGAAATGTAAACAAGTGATGCTCACTGCCAACAACCTTCTCTCCTAACCGGGCTTGTCAGGTCTGTGCTTGCTGCAGTGCCCACGGTGGGGAATCACTTGTTTCAAATCCTTTGATTTAGAGTTTTCCTGGAGCTCCTGCAATCAGAGCAGTCCTGCTTGGCCAGACCCTGTGCCCCCTGAAACCAGCATCAAACTTGCCAGGGCTGAGCCTTGTGTCGCAGTAAAACAGATGGGTTTGTTCCCAAGCGATATCCAGGCACCAGGCTGCCATTGCTCAAAAGGAAAGGTTTATTTTTTAGTATGGAAAAAGATGTTGGCATTCTGCAGCAATTAAAAGGGAAGTGGGGCACACGAGGGAGGGAGTCAGATCAGCAGGCACAAATTTGACCATGGCAAGGTTGTTAAATGAAATGTGAGAATTGAGGATGGAAAAGAGGGAAAATGTCAGAATAGAATAGAATTTACTCAGACATACTCAGGAAGCAGATAAAAAAGTCATGCAAATGCTCAGTCCTCTCACCTATAAGATGATCCAATGCACTGCCTGGTGTTTATGTTTACTCTTCCACTGAGAGGACTAAACACTGTTCCACACCTCTGGAATCTCTGCTCTTTTAAGGGGATTTACTGGCTGGGCCAATGGCTCAGGATTTAGTGCTTTGGGAATTCTTTTCTTTGTTGTATTCCTGTTCTTGCTCTGTAGTTTCTAAATGAAGGTTACTGATGAAATCCTTAGTGTGGAGAAGTACAAAACTTATTTTCCCTAGAAAGGATGGCAAACACTGCAAATAACTCCACCTACAACATATCTGGCAGTTGCTATTGTCAGCCTTAACAAATGTTTCTCCAAAAGACATTATGTAGCTATCATTATGTATAGAGATGCATAAATTAGTGACCAAAATTAGCTCAAGTAGCTGATAGAGAAAAATATTTCTTGCAGGCTGGGTCAGCATTTGACTGGGCCAAGTTCCAAATAAGCTTAAGCAACTCATTTAATAGGGATAAGTAAACACTGGAATACAAACCAGAGGAGAGCTTTTGGTGTGTGGCACAGACACATCCAGCAATATTTTTGTCCTGCATTTCCCACTGTGGATCTGTTTCTCACATTAGGATTATGTCCATCTGCCGGGTGCATTCAGCTCGGGCAAACAGGCAGGGACAGACTTGACTTGACTGAATTGCCAGGTCCTGTAAGAAAAACTTCTCCAGATCTCAGCTGTGTCTCAGATGTACCCAGTGTTCCAGGCATAAGTTTTGCAGTGCTGATGGTTTTCAGCTGAAAACAGAGATGAAATTTGGGGTTTGCTTTAAAAATGGATTGAAGGTCCTGAAATAAAACACCTTGTTGTCTCTGAGTTGTGATTCTGAGAGTTGTGGCTGTCTGGGACCTCCTCAGAATTCAGTGTTTAATTGTGGTTCAGGCTGTGGGCGAGTTCTGAACTCTGCAATGCCCAAACAACTTAGTGACTGCAATTTCCACAGCCAGACTTTGGAGAGGAGGAAGAAAATCAAGTGTTTGGAATGCAGGGACTTGTCCCTATCAGTCACTGGGGTCCCTCATGGACCAAAGCCAGACACTGAGCATAGGTGGGTGCCTGTTCTCTGTGCTGTGCATGAAGAGCAGCTCTGTCTTTTGGATCATCAAGAAAAACTGTGAAATGAGGAATATGAAAAAGGAGGAACACAGTGTCTCAAGTCAGGATCATCCCTGCTCATCCCTGCAGCAGCACAGCTACACTTTGCAAAAGGCACAAGATGTTGGCCAAGATGGGTTAGAGCTGGCAAACTGCATGGAAGCAGAAGTTCAGAAGGAACATGACTCAGGTTCTACAGAGAAAAGCATGAAAGGAAGATGATGTGGAACAAAATGATGCTGGGAAGGCAGAGTGGATGATCAGGGTGAAGGGAAACATGAGTCAGCTGAACAAGAACTCATGTGGGACAAACAATGAACAAAAAAAAAAGGTAAAAATATCAAGTCTCTCTCCACTACAATTTAATTTCTTCCCTGTTTGGTGATGGGGGTTCAAAGCAAAACACGAGTGAGTGAATGCTGCTCCCTGTGTGCTGGTGTCAGGCTGCCCATGTGCTGCAGACACGGTCTAAAGGCACTGGTCTGTGATTTGAACGTGCTGTCTCCCTCCAGCAATAGGTGCTGATAAAGTGAAGCAAGCCAGAAGCTGAATAATGAAATGTAATGATCTTTCAAAATCTGTAACTTATTTTCTCCCTGTTCCTTAATATGGCGCTAAAATAGAGCCAATTTTCTCAAAACGTACTCTGAGCTGAGGTACTTTCATGTTCCCAGAAGTTAGTTGGCTTTGTGGTTTTGCTTTTTTTGCATGCTTTTTACTTGGGTAGGTTTTGGGGTGATATTTTGTTTTGTTTAAGGGGATTTTTTTTGTTGTTTGGGATTTTTTGGTTGTTGGTTCGGTTTTGGTTTTTTTTACCAAGGAAGTATAAAGAAGTTTCTTCTGCAGAGATATTGGAATTTCTTCCAAAGTTGTTCTTCTGTCACAGAACTCAACATTCACAACCTATAGTAACATTATACAGATCCACTGTGAACATGACTCCAAACAAATGCTTCATGAAGGTACCTCTATGTACAAAAATCCCCCAGATTTTGCGGGTCAGACTTCTCTGCTCAGCTGAGTTACTCAGCAAAGCGGTACCAGCAGAGGGTTAGCTGATTTAAATCCAGGTATTCTGATTTGCTTCTCCTCATCTTGATCTTCAACTGAAATGTCAAGTGGGGGAGGAGCTGTGAGTCAAGTGGGTTTGCAACACTTGTAGTATTTGCGTATTGCCTGGAAAGGATGAGGGAATGCAGCCATTCCTAGAGGCTTTGTGGACTCAGTGAGGCCCAATCCCTGTTGGAGACTTTACTTTTGTTTCCTAAACACCTTCATTTCCTTTCAGAGGAATCAAAATTAACTAAATATCGCTGTCTGAACCAAGCTGTTCCACTGAGCAGTCTTTGGGGCAGAGGAGCCCTGAGTTTGTGGCTCATCCATCTGTATCCTGGAGGAATACCCACAGGAAAATGGCACCTCCTGCGAGTCACAGCTGCACCCAGAGGCTTTCCCATGTCCCCAGCTGCAGTGGCACCAGTGCAGGACTGGGAACAGCCCAGGTACGAACATTGCTCCTGAGTTCCTGCGTGGACGATGTGCCCTGGGCATGTCCCTGCAGAGGGAAGTATCGATGTGACACACACCCACTGCCATGTCCCTCCAGCTGCAGAATTCCTCCTGGGAGCCTCTCAGCAGCTTTGCTGCCACATCAGGTCAGCTCCAGTGGCACAAAGGAGCTGTGGCACAGCCAGACTCTCCCCACTGGCTCCTCTCAGAGCACCTTCCCAGAATTGTAATGAAGAACTTTGTGTGTGTGGTGAGTGGCTGTGGCAGCCAGGTCCTCACTTCCAATGCTACCCAGGGGAGAAGAAAGGCAACTCCCTTGGGAAACCCCCCAAAAAGGGAGGCTGGGCTGTGTCAGACTGTGTAAGTACAAAGGGTGAGTTCCTCAGGCACAGTGCTGCTGGCAATTCCCGCTTCCTGTCTCCCAGAGCTTCTCTAAGTGCTGTTGGACTGCTGTGACATCTGACTTTGAAGCAGCAGAGCCATGAGTGACACAGGTCCTTACAGCCCCTGACATGGACATTGCCATTATGTAATCTGTGTGCCAGCCCAAGTTTATTTTTACAAGCATTTCTGTACCCTCCATAAGCACTTGGCAATTACTGGTGACACATGCTCCATGATTTGGGGACATGGGATTGAAAAGGACATCACTGGTTCACAGAGTGCAGCCTCCTGCATATAATCCTATTAACGAGTTAATCAAGCTTTAATTTGGGACTGGGTCTGCCTCGGCTGCTCCTGCTGAGTTCTGTTCTGGAGCCCATTCCTGAGTTAACAGGAGAGCTGTCGAGGTGAGGAGATGGACACTGAGGCTGTTCTGCACAGGGAACAGGCAGGGAAACGGTGCTGCCTCCAAGAAAATTCCCTAAATGGGAAAAGCCTGCAGGTGTTGTTCCCTGATCCTCTGTGTCTCTGAGCAGATCTCCACCCTGAGGAGTCAGTGTGTCTGTAACTGAGGGGAAAGCAGAGACCACAGAGCTCCACTGCACAGCTCAGTGCTGCTCTCCCTGCAGAGCTGTGCAGGCTGTCCAAGAGATGTGGGAGAGGAGATGATTTTGGGGAATGACATCAGAGCTCTGGTGGGTCATGGTGCCAAAAGGTAACAAACATGCAGCATCTACTTCATAACTTTTCTTTATTCTTCTCTTCAGACTCAGAATTGATCAGAACAATTTTGCATCAAAATGTTATTTTCATGGATTATATTCACTTTATATCAATTTAATTAGATACTTAAAAATTTTAAAACATTAATTTTGAATCATTTCAAGTCTGAAAATTGAGGGGCTTTTTTACTCTTATGTTTATTTTTACGTTATTTTTTTATATCAACAGGACTGGTGCTAAGAATAACAGATGCAAAGTGGGAAGGTGTTTCAGTATGCAAGAAGAAGGCATCTTGCTCTGGAAAAAAAGAAAATATTCATCAAAATAAGCAGCAGACTTTGCTTAATCACTGTTTCTTTGTTAGAGATCAGCTCAATTACAGTGTTATTCAAAAAAGTAAAATGAAAAAATACCCAGCCAGACCTTCAGCTTATACATCTCCAGGTAAACTTATTTTGTAGTTGAAATCAGTGTTCAGGGACAGTCCTTTGTGCTGTTTGATTTCTCCTCACCTGACCCCCAGGACAGCCTGGTGTAGGCGAGCATCAATCCAAGGGCCGTTTGCAGTCAGTGATTCCTCCAGATTCCAACACTTTGGGGTCAGTGTCTGCTCATGTTCACCCAGCCCAGGCCCCAGGAAGAACCAGACTGTGCACAGTCCCAGGAATCTTGGTTTGCACTGACCAGAATTTGTTTTCCCAGAAACCAACAGTATTTCATGACCACATGTAGAAAGAAGATGATGCAGCCGTGCTCCCCTGCTGTCTGGGAATAAAACTTACTATTTCTCATGTAGATGAACATTCATCTCATCTCTTACAAATTGAGAAATTATTGTCTCTGGAAACACAACCTTTTAGTCCAAAGGAAAGTTAGGAATAAGCATTTCTAGGAGTGGTACCAGTATTTCCCAAAGTGTGGAGCAGAGGTGTAAGGGAGCCACATGAACCAGCTCACAGTGACCACGTAGGAATAACTTTCCCTCTGGAGATGGAATAGAGGTGAATAAAAGCCTAGGCCAGGACTGTACATGACAGTGAGATAACAAGCTGAATAAAATCCCTCAGTGTCCTCACTGGCCACAGGAGTTCAGAGACCCAGCAGTGCATCTTGTTCCAAAGGGAGGCTGCTTCTATTGGATTTCCTGTTGGAAAGGCTGAGTATCCTTAACCTTAACCAAATTATTGCCTTCTCTTCGATTTGCTTTGGAGATACAAGAGGATTTGATTTGAAAGCTTTGAAGGCCTGAGCTCTGCCCTGGACCCCCTCAAGCTGGAGATGTCCTTCCCATCCAGCTCTTAGGTGATGCTTCTGTTCTAACTCTACTGCTGTCTGAAAAGTGATACTCAATCAATTATGTTCTCTCCCTTTTTATCCTCCTACTTTCTGGCTCCACTATCTATTAGACTGCGAGCTCTTTGGCAGGAGGAATGAGAGTTACCATCTGCCTGTGCAGTGAGGAGCACTCTTGGATGCAAAAAAAGAGAAATGCTTATGATAGCTCATCAAAAGATCAATTAATGTTAAGGGAGAAAACACTGGAGTCAGGAATTCCCAACTTGTCCCAGCTTTGAATTCCACTTTTATCAGACAAATACTATCAAAAACTCCTCTGAATTAATGGGGACCCTTCTTGAAGCTGCCACATGTTTGAGCTGCAACTGCAAATCTGGTAAAGCTCTCTGTGGAAAGGCTGAGCACTGAGAGAAGCTGGTTCCTCTGTGGAAAGGCTGAGGGAGGCACACACAATGGTACAATTGAGAAACATCCCTTCAATCTTTGTAGCCAATTACCTCAGGAATTACATGGTAAATGTTTAGCAGAACCTCTGCTCCCTACAACAAAAGCTACAAACGCTTCTCAGCACTCTACAGCAAGCTTAAGCCATAAAATTTGCAACCCCAAAGCCACAAATCACAAATGTAGAAGTTGCAGTTACACAAGAGCACTGGATAAAATATTAAAAGCTGTAATATATAATACAAGCTGTGTCTCCTGCTGTCTGTCAGTGAGAGGGTGTCACCGAGCACTTCTGCACACCCTTGGTACAGAATGAGACATCTGACTCCCACTGACTCCCAGTGCTGCAGACAATCAGTTTTATTCATTTTTGCATGTCCCAAACTGCCAAGTCCTTGGAACAAAAGATGATGATAATAACAGATTAACTCTTCCTTTCTGAGCTCAGTGCAGGGAGCGGGGGGTGGCTGTCACAACATGGTTTGTGCAATATTCTTTAAGAACCTGCAGTTGGAAAGTCAGAGATGTTTTCGAAATAATGATGGCAGTTGCATAAAGGTAAATCTTTAAGTTTTGATAAAACAGCAATCCCCTTCAGCTAAGTCCATACAGGTGAAAAGAGAAAGAGAAGGAACAGCAACATCTCAGTCCTTCCCTTTCAGAGAAGCCTCAGCCAGCATTAGCTCCGATCCCATGTAGCTGTGTACCCAGCCAATGAGATCCCAGGGACTCAAAACTGGAGTCCTTACATTCTGAAAGAGGCAATTAGCTTTTCTGTGCCTAAATTTCTACTCCTTGAAGAACGGGAATTAAACCAAATTGATGAGGGTCATGTGAAGATTGGAAAAGCTGACTTGCTGTAAAGACTGGCAAACAACTACTCAGTACATTAAAAAAGGGCTGGATTAATGGATTTGCTCTATAAGCTGGTGTCTGGAAACTGCTCCTGCAAGTCAAACATCACAGCACAGGTTCTCCTTTCAAAGTGAACACCCTCCCTCCCTGTGCACTCGGTTATGGAGACACAGTTGGTAAACAGGGACCAAGCAGTCCCAAACCACGAGAACCTGCTGCATTCATTAACTCATCAGGACAAGCTCAGGTATCCTTATTTCCTAGCAGAGGAGGATCTCATAGGATGAGGATACAGTGACACGGTATTATCCAGCACAAACTTCCAGATGTGAGGGAAGTATTGCTGCCACTTCTGTCTCTGTGATGATCAGCAGGATCCCTGCTGGCTACTCTTGACCTTTAAGGACAAGACTGGGGGACTGTGCTCCCAAACAAGGGGGAAGAGGTCCAAAAACCTGCCAGGACTGGAAATTCCTCCTGGGAAGCAACAGAGGAGACACTGCAGAGTGATGTGATCTGATTCAGCTATGCCTGGGGGTCTGGGGCAATTTTATTTTCCATTACATTGGCACTGCTGTGGGATTCTGCTTTGAAATGTTCCAGTCTGGGGCTGAAGACAGCCCCTGTCCAGCACTGCTGCTTGTGTTCACCCTCAGCGGGGGAATCACGGCACCCACGGAGCCCAGGGTGGGGAATCCACCCCTCAGAGACACCACCCGGGGGACACAGCAGGAGAGGAGCCCTCTCCTGCGAGAAGGTGGCTGTGAAGACAGGAGCACACAGCAGCCTGCAGCAGGTGGAACAGTGCCTGGCTGATCCCAGCATTCCAGGAGAATGAGGGGGTGGATGTGGAGGTGACTCAGCTCAGAGGAGCGAGTAGCTCAGCTGAAGCTGAATCCTACTGAGCTTAGAGCAGTCTCATTATGGTTTTTAAAGGACCGTTTCCATGATGTGAAAATACAACCTAAGAAACTGCTTTGGCCAGTGTTTGTTACAGGTAACCCCAGGCCTCAGCCCCATTTCTTGGGCTTTGCTGGCTCCTCCTTTAATTCGAGCTCTCCTGAGCACAGCTCTGAACTCCAGCCCTCATTATTCACTTGGAAGATGCCATGGCTCGAAGCCATAACAGGCCATCCTCTCACCTGGACAGGTACCAGTGTCTTTGTCAACTCCAACATGGAATGAGCCTGTTCCCTCCCCTCACACGGAGCTGCTGATCTGGGCCTGCTCCCAACAGCACTTCATGGGAGCTGCAACAACAATCTGAGGCTCAGACTGACACTTCCAACTTCTCTGAACTACCTAATTGTGAGGAGAGTGACCCAAAAAACACCCCCCACACAAACGTAGCATGACAGGAAATATAATAGCAAATGATTTTTTTGCCAGTGCAGCAGAACTATTTTGAGCACTTGGTGTGGACTCCAGCAATCTTGACAAACCTTTTAAGGATTACAAAACTCTGAAGTAGAAGTTTATTTTCTAAATACTGTGCTGCAAGAAGGGACCTGCAAGAGCCACTCTGCTCCTGCTACTTTCCTTGCAGTATCACCAGAAAGGAGCAAAAATGTCTCCCATCTCCTCTATGATGCAGCAAATGTGCAAGGAAAGCAGTTCTGTTCTCTCTCCATCCTCCTGTTGGGCTCTAATCAAACAGAATGGAATGGAAAGGGTTTTTCCTAAAGGCCATTAGAGTTTGCTAATTATTGTGAAATGAAGATCAGTTCAAAATAATGTGCCTTTTTTAATTTGCTAATATTTACACCATCCCTGAGAGGGAAAAAAGGACAGAGTAGAAGAAAAAGAAAAAAGCAGTCTGCAAATGTTTCATTTTCTCTCTGCTATTCCCCAAAGCAGCATTGGTATCAGCTGAAATTAGGAAGGAATATATTGAAATAGTTCTTGCCCTCCCAGTGTGTTTCTGAGCAGTCGCACAGTGCTGGTGAGTTTGGGTGGAGATAGCCCAGAGAGGACAACACTCACACCTTTTGAATGACCTCTCCTTGTCAGAGACCAGTCAAGCTTTTCTGTAGTTGAATTCCAATCTGCCTCCAAGCAGAGAAGCTCAGGGAGGCCATTTGCAGAGCTGTGCACTCCAGTTGTGCTTCAAAGGTATGAAATACCTTGGTTTGACAGATACCACCCAGTATCTGCTTGTGCAGAATGCCTTTCTCCTCACACTTAGACACAACATTATTCTAGGATTTCAGCAGACAAACTCATGGCCAAGAAGTGCATGAAGCAGCTCAGGCTGATTATTCTCACACAAAGATGTAACAGTTCTAAAATTCACTATCACAAGCTCAAAGACTCTACTGCAAAACAGCGTTTGCTTAAAGCTTCAACTGATGGACCTGGAAATAGCAGGAAGAAATCCTCTGTCCTATTGACACTAACAAACCCACAGTTCATTCTTGGCTTCCTCATTTAAACACATCATGGCTTGACTGCTGGTTTATAATTACCTTCAGAGCATTTAGTGTTAACCAGAGATTCAAAGAGTACATGGGGCTACACCTCTTACAGTATCCTCTGGTCTAACTCCTTTACATCCTGCTACACTACATTGACATTTTACAGAATAATGTATAAAGAAATCCTCTCCCTCTGCTGTTTCACCAGATTTCCAAAGAGACCTGCAGCTTTTTGTGCCTCAGTCTCTCTTCCCTGATCCATGAGGCCTGCAGGACACGCAAAGCCTCAGGGATCCTCTCCCATCTGGAATCTCATTTTAAAGCCAACCTTTCATTTGCCATTTTTCTTTGAAAATCTACATCATAAATGTGGTTCTTCCTATTTCTGGGGACATCCCAATAGAAGAAATATTTTATTAACAAGCCTCCAGCAGGTCCTGTAAATACTGAAATCACTGAGGCTGTATCATCTGGCAAGAACAACCTTCTGGATGGGGTTTGGATCAAACCAGCACTGCAGCCAGCCCAGAGTCCCTGTTGTCTCATAGCAACGGGATCATTTGCTGAGGAAGCAGCACTGATCACCAGCTGGAGCACTTTTTGTTGTGGCTTATTCATGAGGCAAAGTCAGATGCATCCATGGCTCTGAAATATCACTGGGACATGCCTTGAAACCCAATTTCATCCCCTGTGGCTGCTGCTCACAACTCAGCAGCTACAAACAGGAGAAGGGTGCAGCTCTCTTCTTGTTTACAGCAGCAATATTAGAAATATATTCAGGAATATTCATTACACTGAGCCACAAGGAGAAGCTGCAGCTCTTCATTGGTCTTTCTCAGGGCTACCTAAACCTACCAGAGCCTTCTTTATTGCTTCCTTCCCAACAATTTCTGAAGCAAGGAAGATCTCACCAAACTGGATTTGTGCTGTGCTCTGTCCAGCAAGCAAAACCAAGTTTTTCCTTTAACAACTACTTAGATCTAAAAGCAAGCAAAAACCCCCAAGGTAACAAAAGAGGGTAATCACAAGCACAGTCGGGCTTACAGAGATATTTCTATGCCAGACCCTGTTTGGTTGGTTTTGTGGGGAATTTTTTTGTAGTATTTAAGCCCAGATTTTACTAAATGAAACTTTTTGGATGAGATAGGGGAAAATCTGAGTTGTATTAACCTTTTGAAAAATTTCTACATGCAAGATTTGTTCAGGAGATGAGGTTTGCAATTACAGAGTGGCAATATTCTCACCATAAACTCCTGAGAAACAAGGCAAGAGATCCCCCAAATGTGTGATTTAGTGAGATCCATGTAGCTGTGCTGAGATGTATTTGTGTGCAGCCTGCAAGAGAAGGATGTTTTCATCTCAGGCTGCAGGTATGACATGAGCATAACATAACTGTGCCAATGAAAAGCAACTAATATATCAAATGTGATGCTTTGTCTCTGATTTGATGAGCCTGGAAATATTTGACAATGAAGGAATTTTTATGGTTTAATAAAAACCTGGACAATCTGTCCCTATAACACCACATCCAGCATCCTGTGACCCCACACAACCAAACAAGAACTAAACCTCAGCTGAGATTTCCAACTGCTTTAAATGTTAAAATTGTTTCTGTATTATGGAAAGTGATGGCACTTTGATAACAAAGATCCCACTTTGAACATATTTAAGGAATAGCTCTGCTAAGGAAGAGGCTGCTATTTTCCCCTGTTGATTTACAGAGCAAAACTGTGGTTCAGCAGATGGCTCATTAAATTTTTGCACCGTGACTGTTGTAGGAAAAGGAAAAAAGGAACAAAAAAGAACAAAACCAAACCCCCTCACCACAAACACAGGAATAAGATGCACTGGCTGCTTGCTGTGTAATAAAAGCTTTTTTTAGCTTTTATTTGTGCACTGATCGGCAGACAATATTAAACCTACTTTACAAGTGAATTCTCCTCATGTTTACAAGCCAGTCCCTATTTCAAGTGGCTTTGTTTGTGGAGAAGACATCTCTTTAGAGGAAAGACTGAAAATTCCATCCAGCATTTCCTGCTGTAATTTCTTTTCCTTAAAAGCCTTTAAAAGGGAAGATTCCTGCTCATGATCTGTACACCTTCTGGTAAAATCTGAGTTCCAAGTTTGGACATCTCAGCAACAATCTTTATTGCCATCTATTCCATGGCCTGCCCTTCCTGTTTTCCAAAAACAAAATGCTGTATTTATTTTGAAAATGGGATATCCTGTTGGAAGGCTTTGAGTAAAAAGAGAACATACTGAGCATGGGACCTCAAGGATTCCTTCCGGTGCCTTAAGAGAAATAAAGAAATAGTTCTAGTCAAGAAAAGGAAATATAGCAGGAAAAAACACTCAGGAGTTACAGTCAGAGCAATCCTAAAGAAATAAATAGTACAGGAATAATTAGAATTACATAAATGGTTCTTTTTCCACGTACACCCACAGTTCCAGTCAGGAACTGCAAGGAAAGGGGACATGACAGGACTTTGGGAAGGGATGTCCACACAGCAAAGACACACACAGAGAATTACTGCCATTGAAACAACCAACATTATTAGAGAATTCTATGAATTGGGGCTTCTAATATATTTAATTAAATGTAGGATCCTACGCTCAGCAAACATTCAAATAAACGTTGTTAACCATGACTCTTTATTCTCAGAATGTCCTAATGCCATATAATTATGCCAAGCGAGTTCTAATTACTTCCTAGAAGTATCTATGCAGATAATCATCTACCCCCAGACTATCTCATGCTCAGCTGAGCAGCCATAGAAGCCCCAATACAACAGATTAGATTTGAGCAGAAATATTTATCCCGCTGCTGGAAGTACAAAGATAGAAAATATCTGCTAAATACTTTGATCTTCTCGCATATCAGGCACTGTAAAAAGTATGAAAAACCATTATACAGCTGTAAAAGTGGAAACAAGGATTGTTATGCAAAACGAATGCAATGATGCATTTATTCAAGCATACTGTCTTCCAAATAATCAGAATTTAAACTCAGGTACGTCAGAGAAAACTTCAGTAAACCACACTCTGCACAATCCTGGAAAACTACTCCGACAATTGTACCTTGAAGCCGAAGGATTGAGATTCTTTAAACACTGTATTGCCTGTGACTCATGCAATTATCACATCTTTATCCAACTCCTCCTGAGCTCTTTGTTCGGAATAATATCTTGCAGCAGTAAATTGCACACGCCGTTTGTTCTGGGCTAAAAACAACTGCCCCTCCCACTCAGCACCTTGGCAAGAAGAGCAGGGACAGGAGCATCTCTGCCTTTTCCCTTTTGGAAAACATTTGCCCCTGGATCTGTTTGCTTTGAGTACCTTCGCTCAGATTCGGAGGGATGGATCAGAACAGTGAGGCTCCCATCAAAGGGGCACTCACAGGTATTGTCACTTCCCAAATAAACAGATTAAATGCCCACACATTCCTATTTTAAGCCTGTCTCTTGCTGCAGCATTGCAGGTGCTGTGCACTTAAAGCTGTACAGTCACAAACCTCCCACTAAGAGACTTCAGAGCTTCTCTCAGGGTGATGTTGGAAGTTTTGCTTTTAACACCAAACTCGAGTGTTTCCAACTCATGAGTTTTTATACCAGGATTTGCAGAAATACATTCAGCTAACCAGTACAAGTGAACCCAAAGTATTTGATTTATTTTTAATAATCTCATCTGGTTCGTAATGAATTTTTAACAATGGCAATTGCGAGCCTACTACTTAGAGTAGCTTCCCTCAAAAGGGCACAGCCAACATAAATAGCTGAAAGGCTCTTTTTGAGTTTACTGAGTAATTTTTGAACCCTAGAAACCACTGAGGGAGCCATATGCAAGCTTAATGCTCCCAAACCCATATTTCAGCTGCTGAGTATGAGCTTGTGTCCTTAACAGGACGTTGGAAGAGTTCTGTCAGTGAGCTGAGCTCCTCTGTTCATAAACCATGGTGAAAAACAGGATTTTGCCATTGTACCCCTGAGCAGCTCCAGATTCATTGCCATAAATTAACCATTAAATAATGTGGCAACAACAAAACAGGACTTGAGCTGTGCTAAAACCTGGCTCTAGGTTTCCTCAGCTGCTGTCCAGGCTCTTTACCATTTCTGCTCTCACCGAACAGCTGCACACTCAAAACTTTGGGCTGAGAAGCATCATCAGTAGCAGTGAGCAGTGAATTGGTTACGAGCTGCCGTGTGCTGCCCCCCGAGCCCGTGTCAGACAACACAGAACCAAACACTCCCCATGCACTTTTCCCTTTGCAGCTCCCATTTTTCTCCACGTCATTTATTTCTTTGCCTGTTACTCCCACAGTCACTTTTGTCCTTGCTTATAGCCTATTTCATTCGTGCAAACTCCAAACTCCTGCAGCACTCTGAGGAGAGCCTTGAATATCAATGGGAACAAAGCTTGGGGAGTTGTCACTTATCTGGATATTTCAAATAAAACCATAAAATTTGGGTTTTTAAACAATAGTTTTCAGTTTAATTTCCAGGGAAATAAACGATTAGTTGGTTGGTTGGGGGTTTTGTTTTGTTTCGGGGGCTTCGAGGTGTTTTTGTTGGTTTCTTTTGGGTTTGGGGGTTTTAGTTTATTTGGGGTTTTTGGAGGGTGTGGGTTTTTTTTTTTTGGAGGTGGGAAATTGGTGGGGCAGTGGAGAAAGCTGGAAGCAGGGATTCGGAGAGGGGATAATTTCTGTGCTAATGCTCTTTCACACGGAGTTGGGGGTGGGGATTTAATCAATGTTGGTATTAAAGGGAGCTGTGAAAGTTGCTGCAGGCAGCACTACACTGATCCTTTTTTAGCTTGGTCAATCACTGAGTACAAATCCGAGCGGCAGTTCGCAGGTACTCCCTCAGCCACGGCTGTGCCTGTGCGGTGGATTCAAAGTGCCACCTAGTGGGAATTGTCACTTTGGAGAGGCCGTTTCGGTGGCTTTAATTCACATTTAATTTAATTTAATACACAGCTGTAGGAAATGTACCTGTGGATCACCCACCCACGCTGAGACACTCTCGTATGCAGGGATATTTTCCATACTAAACGATGGGGGGGAAAAATTTCCAGAAAGAAAAAAATAAAAATTCTAAGAATTCGATTAAAATAATCCACATACAGTCTGTGCTCAGTACCCAAGTGCCCAAATCCAGAATATGCCCCTAGAGCCAGGCATTCACAGAGCGCTCAAAACTATCACCTGAGGTAAATAATTTCCCCAGACAGGATTTAACAGCCCTAATATTAAAAAATAACAGTTTTCTTCTAAATTTCAAGGAGCTGCAGCCAGGTGGGTTGGGTTTCCAGCAGCAGAGAAGTGTTAACCACACACATACACACAAACACGAAATGCCACGGATGGGAAAGCTGGAGCCCATTTTGCTGAACTCAGCTGCTCACTGAGCTCACAGCAGGAATTCCCCTCGGCCTGAGGGCTGTGGGCAGGGACTGGAACCTTGTGTTGTGCCCCGGGTGTGAAGTGACCAAAGGGAGCTCTTTGCCCGTGGGTCGGTTTTGCTCCTGTTCCTGTGGGCAGCAGAGGAAGCAGGCACTGAACACAGGCTGTGATCCGGCTGCACTTCTGGGAAGGTCATGGAGCAGAACCCGCTGGTTTCCTCCCCGGTGAGGCAGTGAATTATGGGGTTAAGGCTGCCAGAATGTCACCACTGCCAATCCCATTGCATCAGGGCCGTGACTCACACAGCCCAAGGAGATCCAGCGAATTGCAAGGTGTTAAAATTCAAAGCACAGAGAACAACGGTGAGGAAAGGAGATTGTTTTTTTCAGAACTAGCAATATTCTCAGAGTTCTTGTGAGACAGCTGCTTACTTTAGCCATCCTAAAGGCTACACTTATGTCAGCATATGTTAGCTGGAAGTTGGTGGCATTATTTTAAGAGCATATACACTGATTAACAAAGAAAATACATTTGAAGCACAGCTACTCTTCAGAGAATACAAGATTAAAATATTACAGTCTTGCTCCTGGCTCCTCACTGTCATCACCTCCTAAGACCGTTCCCTGGTGTGCAGTGGATGTGACATTCCAGCCCTGGGGCTCCGTGCCACGTTGGATGGCAGCAGTGTCCCAGCCCTGCCTGCTCACACCCCCAGCTCTGCCACCGCTCAGCAATCCCACTCTGTATTGCAGCACCTGTCAGGCCTTTTTTATCCCTCTGTTCAACAGAAAATTCCTGGTTAAAGTAAATTTTTAAAAGCCTGACATATTCCATAATAGTCCACTTCAGGTTTCAAAGGAGAGATGTCACCATTAATCAAATAAGAGCAAAAATCCCTGCAACATATCCAGAATTCCAAGCCAGGATTCTTCAGGAGCTTTGCTGCTTCCTGCAGCTGGCATGTGACAGACACGAGTCCTGCTCCAAACAGAACAGAGCAGGCTGAGAACTTTGAAATATGAATAAGGTCACGGCCCCTGCAAGCCTGGAAGGGTCTCCTTGCCATGCAGGCAGCTGACCACCAGCTGTCCCCATTGCTTCACTGGAGTCAGGGATCAGGCTTGGAACGGGAACGCGCCTCCAAAAATGGGTGCTGCTACTCTTTGGAGACCAAAAAGAAAAATAAAAGCTCAGAAAAATAAAACAGAGCTACTAGAGTTCTGTCAGTCCACAGAAAAGAAAATGGGATGTGTAGGAGAAGGCCTGCATCCCAGGACAGGGATGTGGTTCCAGTGTGAGACAGATGAGCTTGGAAACACAAAGATAGGACCTTAACAGATCCATGGCTTTGTGACATGACAAAGGAAAGCTCTGGAGACTCATTCATGTAGCAGAAGAGGAATAATCAAAGTGGACTGGAGCATCCTGGTGTTGCTGCCTGGTCTCTGCCCACATCATCATCATCTCATAAAACCTCCTTTGGAGATGTTTTCCCAACCAGTATCTGTGGTGGACATCACTTCCCAGCTTCAGAGAATGGAAACTATTCAGATTTAGAACTGGAAAAATGCATCTTAGAGAGGCCCGAGGGTGAAGGTGTTTTAGGATCATCTCAATAGAGTTCTTTTCCCTCTTGAGAACTCAGCATGGTTTCTCATTTCCATTCACTTTGCATTTGAGAACTTTTGAAAACGTTTAATTCTAAATGAACTATATTAATATGTGGTTATTCAGCTCCAGCAATTACAGTCTAATGACTGTGGTTTAACTAACAGGTAAGACTGAAACGAGATAAAGGATAAAAACTGGGACTAACCAAACTCAAAGTACAGCTTGCTGGAGCCAGACCAACTTAGGGTACTCTGGAATCCAGCGGAAGCAGTTTGCTGCTTAGTGGGCACAGCATGTGGCCAGAGGAGCAGAGCATTGTCAGTTTAACCATCCCAGATTGTAAAGTCCTTTCTTTAGGCAGTACAGAAGGGGACAAATCTCCTTCCATGTCATTGTATCCATGTATTATTGAAAGCATCAAAAGGTATTTTCATGTCAGTTTTCTAATAGACAGGAATAATCACTATTTTACTGCTTTCAGTAGCTTCAGGAGGCAAATTATACCATTGTGAAAAACGGATCAAAATGTTCCTCATGGAACAATGCTGCAGTGGGAGAGAATGAATCCGTGACTGGAGCCTGGTGCATCCAACATTCCTGAACACCGAGCAAGGGCAGATCCAGCCCTTCTGCAGAGCTCTGTGCTGGGGGTATATCAGGTAGATAAAGCCTGCAGGAAAAGTTTTGTTGAATGAGTGTAATTAGAACATTTTGCAGACAGCTGGAGGGCTCCAGTAAAGGAGCAAATGCTGCTTCTTCCTCTGGCTGATTTATTGCTACACCTGCACTCAGGAGAGGCACTGAAATGCCTACAAGGATGAGGCTTCAACAGTTTTGAGGAGGAAGAAAGGAAATGAAATCAACTTACAACAAAAAGATGTAAAGAATCTTTCTTTGTAACTATTTCAACACAGTCTGAACTCAAGAGCTACTGAGCAACCACAGCGCTCTAAATTTGAGAAGGGAGAAAAACACTGGAGATAAAGAATAAGATCCCACTACATTAAAATCACACTTATTGGTAACTGCAGGCAGGCTGTCCAGAGACACCTAATTCCGAATTACACAACTGTGATTTATTTTGCTGCTGCAGGAGAATTAAGGACTTCGGATCCATGACTCACTGATCACTGACTTCCCTGGATTTGAGAAGTCCTTACCAGCAGCTCTGCTGGGTAATTTCGAGTGGCCAGCTGTCACAGATGTGCAAATTGCATCCGAGTAAGCTCACATATGCAAGCAGCAGAAACAGCTTCTGGCAACTTCCCGCCACCTAATGATTTTTAAAATACCTTTCAGCAATTACACCAGCAAAACATCAGCCCCCAAAAACACAACAAGCAGAAGAGCACAAATTTTACCCAAGTGCACAGCAGGAAAATCTGAAGTACTCCCAGCAGGTAGCTGTGCTTCTGAAATTATCAGTCAAAAAAACTTTTTCCACAACTCCAGCTCCAAGGCACGTTGTGAATGCAGCCTAAGGACACCATTCTCTCACTAAAGGAAGCAACGGTGTTGTTAAGTGTGCAAAGTGAGAGCCTGGAAGTTTAAATGGTGTTGAAGTGCAAAAGACTCAGAGAAAAAATACACCTCTGAACAAAGAAAAAACTCATTATACTTTGCACCTGTTTAAGGAAAAACTCCTTTTAACAAGTCGGATCATTAATAAAGGTGCAATTAAGTATCGCATCATTAAAGGAACAGGAATGAAAACAGGGTGAACTCCCATTAAGGGACAATGCTAAGGTATCTATCTCGTTTAAAAAAAGAAATCCACACTTTCTCTCCTTGCTCCTGGTTACAGATGATCTTGTAGCGATTTGTTACTTACAAAGATGAGACTGCCCCTGAAAGTTAGGAAACTGCTTTCCTGAGCTAAAAAGCTGTAATTTGTTCCCATATTTCCAAGGAAAGGTGTTACTTATTGTGAAGAAGCACAGCAATGAGAACAAAAAAACCTTCAGGGAAAACTATCACTCATTTCAATATCACAACCGAGACGTAAGCACAGGGAAAGTGACAAATTCTGCATTCTCTCAATAACAGATTCCCTTTCTGTGAACGTTGGAGGTTAGAATAGAGGAACTTCAATCGCAGTGGCAAGCAGCCAGCTCATGAATAGCTTGCTAACATCAACAAGACTATTCGTATGAACAAATGCTCAAAATGACTATGAGACTTCTTGTATATCCTTTGTAATGGTAAAATCACCAGGATTACCGTGGTTTCTAAGTGCTCTCCCACACAGACGAAGAACTGAAGTCAAGAAGAGTGTTCATGTGAGGAGCTCTCTAAGAGCTGCAGTTAAACACTGAACTGCTCCTTTGGGTTTTTAAAAAAAAATAGAGCACATTGGAGCAGAACTGCTACTGGACCAGCAGACACCAGGCTTTGAGTAACTCTAACCGAGTGCCTGAAGTGAGATCCTGAGATGCACTGCTCAAGAAAAATACAACTTCTACTGCCTGAACAGTTATGGTTAACTACGTACTCAGCTCTGCTTGAAGACCACGAGATTTCAAACCTCATTCTCAAAGTAAAGAACGGGGCTGGCAATACATAAAGATCTGTGAGAAAGGAAGCACTGGAACTAGCAGCAAGGTGGGGTTGCCTGCATGGTCAGCCCTTCATTTGAATGCAAATGTAATTTTGGGGCAGGCAGTTATCTGTGACATCAGGCAGGACCTTAGTAAACTGTTACCACCAGCACCTGGTAAAACCATTGTTAATCATGTGTAGTAAAGGGACATCAGGGCTAGCAGGAGTCATTTATAGAGCCAGGCTGGGCTAGAAAAGAGAGAAAGAAAGAGGAGGGGAAGGGAGATCAAACAAACCCTGCGAGGAGCAGGATGTCCCAGCGAGACAAAGGCAGGCTGTGAGCATCATGTATGTGAGCTATCTGTTGGATAAAGACACCAGCATGTATCCGGGATCCGCAAGGTGCACCAGCAACAACCTGCCCGTGCAAAACTTCGTGTCTGCTCCAGCCTACTCCGACTACATGGGATACCACCCTGTGCCAGCCCTGGACACCCACGGGCAGCCGGCGGCAGCCTGGGGCTCCCACTACGGCCCCCAGCGGGAGGACTGGAGCGCCTACGGCCCAGGCCCTTCCAGCGCCGTGCCTGCTGCCCACATCAATGGCTCGTCCCCTGGCCAGGGCTCCTACAGCTCTGCTGATTACAGCTCCCTGCATCCCGCCGCCGCTGCGGGGGTACCTCCTGTAGATACAATTAATGCCCAGCAAATCTCTCCCAACAGCCAAAGGCACAGCTCTTATGAGTGGATGAGGAAAACGGTGCAATCCACTTCCACAGGTAGGAGGGCACGGAGGTTTTATGCTGAGAAGAGATTTTTACTTGTTATTGGGTCATTGTGGGGTTTTTGGCAGGTTCCCTGTTTAGAGGGAAGGATTCAGATTAATAAAGACAGATTCTGATTGCTCTGAAGGATTCCCTCGCTAGCAGTTAAATATTGGTTCAATTATTGGATGCTGCGTTCGATCAGTTGATTATTTCTTATGTTTCTTACTCGACCTTTAATCCTGTGGGAAATGAAAAGCAATGTCCTTTCACTTCTCACTTCAGGTATGTTTAAAATGTTTGTGATATCCAATAATTGCTTTTAATAGGAGTCTTATAGATTGGAATAAAACAGAAAGTGTGGTATTCAGCACCACATATACTTTGCTTACTTTCCTCAAGTTTTGGAGTACCTAGGAAAAGTTCAAGTAAAATATGCACAGCAGGGGGTTGGCAGTAAGGCTTTATACCAGAAACAACCCCTCTAAACCTCAGAACACTGAAATGAGATCTGCAAGATCAAACAATGAGTCAATGCTTTAAAAACAGGGATGATAAGGAAAGGCTTGCTTCACTTTGTAGTAGCAGCTCTCAGAATATGCAGGAATACAAAGATCCATGGTAACACAGCCTGTTAATACAGCCACAGATCAGGCTCTGCTGCATAACAGTCAAGGAGTACAAAACAATTCTTCAATCATATTTAACCAGTAAAAATAAGATATGAAGCATGAGGGAGAGGTTCTGTTTGATTGGGATGAGGAACAAGACGAAAAAATATCAGTATTGAGCATCTCTAAAACAAAAATCTGTACCCTGTATATGAAAAAAATATGAAACAAGAAGGGAGAGAAAGAAAAGAAAAAGAGGGAATTCTGCCTGAAAAGAACAGAGGCCTAATCTGCTGTATGAAAGTATTTGATCCTCTGAGGTGCTGAGCAGCTTTGACATGCACTGAGATCAGGAGAAATTAGGGATGCTCAATTCCTCCCCTAAAGAGATGCTCCCAGTATTTCAATGTTGCATCCCAGGAAGGCTCCTTCCCTTTCCCTCCCTCCCACCCCAGCTCTGTTCCACACGTCCCTGTAAATAAAAATCTTCAAAGCAGGGGCTGAATCAATCTCTGGTGGAAAAGCAATTACTTAAAACAGACATCAGAGAATTGAAAGCAACTGCATAGAAAAGTTGTCTGTATTAAAATAATACATCTAATTTGTATGGGCAGAGTCATCCTCACTCCTGCTGAACACAACTTCAGTTCATGGAGAGTCCACAGAATTCAATAGACCAATCAGAACAGGCTGTTGCTCTGTGTGAATAAGAATTTGGGGGGGGGTAGAAAAGTTTGTATTTTTAAAATTGTATTTGTTCTTCACTGAATATGACCCAAGAAAAACCAAAAGAGGGCCTGTTTTGAAAAAACTTGCATCTTACTTTTGAGGAGTCCTTACAGGGGCAACAAAATTGCTCCCTAATTGTGGGATTTGCAGATGGCAGAACCCTTGCTCAAAAAAAACCACTGTTCCTCATCCCTTCCTTACCTGCTTTGTGTTCCTGTGGATTCCAATCACAGCCCCTGAGAGCAGGGCCTGATTTGTTCTGTGCTGCCCCTCTGATAGAGGGAACACTGGGACAGACTGATACAGCAACACACACATTTCTACACACGTAATATAAAATATTACATTCTAATTGCTGCTTAAGAAGCACTTAGAGATTTCTAACTTTCCAAATTTCAAGCCTGCAAGGGTCAGAGCATTCACAGGAGAGCTGGGAGTGTCTCCTTTCTGGAATGGTCTAACAAGATATTGAGCATATCTGTGTCCAGGAGAGCTGGAGAAATCAGCATGCCATAGGAACAAACCCTCCCAAATGCCCCTGGGCCAGTGGAAAACTACATTTAAAAGCTACTGAGTCCTGCTTTAGGGAAAAGTCCAGATAAGGAATTCTCCTGCTGCTTCTTTTTCTCTTATATATATTAGTTTTTCTGCTAGGCCAGGAAGGCTCAGTGCCAGCAGATCTGTATCCTTGGAGTGGGTTCCTTTCTCTTCCTTCACTCCTTTCCCTCTTTTTCTGTTTAAAAGCAAGGGCACTATTGTTCTTCATGGTTTCCCAAAAAATAAAATAATGTTAAAATATTTTCCCTTGCAGCAGTGTCAGGTCTAGGAAAGCACCTGAGTAAGTTTGGTTCTGTGCAGGCAGGTGTTGCAGGGAATTCAGGTGTGTGACCAAGCTCACTGCAAATGCTGTTTGCTGGATCATGAGCAAACCCCTCAGCAATTTCTTACATGGAATCCAATTCTTTTTACATCCTTAAAGCTGTCTGTGTTCACTGTGCATAATCCTTCTGTCTCTTTACAAAACCTTTGGGAATTTCAGTAGAGATTTGGTGTGGGCAAAAATGAAGGAATCACACTTGCTATTTATTAGCTTTTCTTATTCCCTGTTAAATAGATACAAACCACTGTTCTTAATGAGGAAAACAATGAGGCTCAGACTTACCTGAGGTGATCACAACAGAAATCATTTAGACAAATTAATTTTGTTATTTCTTCATTACATGCTGCAAAGCACTAATTATCAATACTAATACTAATATTTCACTGTGAAAACACTAATTATTAAAGCAAGCAATTTTTGCAATATATTCTCAGAAGTGTGCAAGAAATGTTCCTGTAATCTCATTCCTTTAAGACTGGGAGAGATTCTTGCCAAAGGTTCACTCACTTTGAGTAGTCTGGCTTGGAGCAGCTACAAAAATGAGGCTCCAAATCTGTGGCCTTTCCATCTCCAGAGATTTCATGGTTATCTTCTCTTACTGGTGCTTTGTGACCTCGTGTCCTGACAGATGACAAACAAAACACATTATTGAAGTTTCTACCACTGCCTCATGCCCTGCAGGTCTTTTGATACTCTGTTATCTACACAACTAACCTGGAACAAAAGAATAAATTATTTCAAGTTTTACTCTGTAACTTTAAAAACAACATCAAGGTAGAACCATGTGTTCAACTGATGTAAAATGGAATTTGTGAGGTTATGCTACCTGAAACCTCTGGAAGATCTCAGTATTTAATGTGAGATTATCATCCTGCTTTAATGCTACTAGAATGCATTTCCTGCAGAAAAGGCCTGCTGAGGCTTTAGTGCACCCTTCTCTCTGTGACTGGAGGATGGCTGTGTCTGTCCCTGCCCTGGAACTGCAGGGACTGGGATTTGACCCTCAATGCAGAGCACGTAGCATCCAGTGCCCTGTCTCTGCACCTCACAGCGTGTTGAGGATACAGGAAAAAGCCAATGTGTTCTGACTCAGAACACTTGAAGGAGGAAGCACTGAGTACTCAGTGTTTTCAACCACAAACACTGAGAGAAAAGACTCTTCTCTAACTCTTACACTGCTCCTGTCTCCTCAGCTTCCCCTTGGAGAGGGTGAGCACAGCCAAGACAAGGAGTAATTGTAACACAGAACAGAACAAAGCCTCAGCTAGAAATGTGAGGTGCTAATTCCACACACACACACACACAAGACATAATTACAGGCAAATTCTTTGATGGAAAGTAGAATAAAACCACCTTAGAAGAAGCTACAAATCTCGTCTTGTTGATTTCAAGATTTTTATGGAGCTATGTCATCACTCACACAGGAGCAGACTTGACTTTATGACTGTGTGAGAAAACAACATACACCTGTGGTAAAAGTGTGCCCAAAACACTGAGTTTGAGCAGTGAACTCCCAGGAGAATTTGCTCACAAAGCTGAAAGTGCACCTTAAGATCTGCACTTATGTTACCATAAAACAGGGTGGGGACAAGTTTTGAAACAGGTGAACTGATTGAGAGCAAAGATTTCTCCTGTAGATGACAAGTCTTCTATCGTTCTTCTTCAATAAAAATTTACTTTGCACACATAAGGACAATTTTTCTGATGCTGATGACAGGTACTGAGAGCATCATGACCAAATGCACTGTAAATGTATCACACTTGGTCTTTGAAGGAAGAAGTTCTATTCCCTCAAATCTAAGCAAGGGGAACAAGCCTCTTTAGAGTCATTCCTGTAAAATGCTGAATGCTAAAGAACATACAACACTTGGGAAAAATCTCAGTTAATCACTTCCCTTTTAGTCTACCCAGTCATTGGCAATGGCATTTCCCCTGGTTTGCCACTCAGAAATCCACCTACATTTTCTGCAGGTTGGGTCCTTCTGCCTGTCCAGTCATTCCTTAAAGAGAATAAAAATGGCCCTGCTTCAGATTCAATTCCTTCTGTATGATGATGATGAATAGAAAAGTTTACACTAGCAAAGGGAAGAACAGAATTTGGCCAATGAGCTTTATTCCAGAATAGCAGAACATACTCAGAATTGAAAACAGAAGGGAAAATTTGAGTCTGTTGAAAGGTTCCAATTCTATGATCCTATTCTGGTTTTGTCAGCTTGAATAATCTGAACATGTATAAAAGAACAGGTGAGCAAGACCCAGCAGACAAACAGAAAATTTCACCAAGTTTCACAAACCTAAGTTTGCAGTAATGCACAGGACCAGGACACCCACTCACCACACCAAGGTTTCTGGCAGGAATATTGTACAGGATTGGATCCAGGTCACATTTTCTAATACAGTGGCTGGTGGGGTTTTTTTTTAATTTAGCTTTACAGAACATTATGTGCAACACAATGTTTGTCTTCAACACTTATTTAAAATTAGTTTTGCTTCACAATTTCAATTAAGTCAGTTAAATTATTGACTTAAGTCAGGAAGGATTTGCCCCTTACTTTTCTTACACTTTTAAAGAACATGAGTAGTCAGAGTCCTAAACAAAACTGAGGCCTGATCTCTGTCAGTCAGTATCTTTATAAACTCAAAAATTAACATCAGCTTTTTAATACAAAAGTAACAGAAAGATGCAGGTTGGAACTGAGAATATCCTCAGGCCAGAAGCTGTTTCACGTTTCTGTGATGATTTAAGGTAACATCCAGTCACCAAGCACAGACATAACTTCCTCTGAAAAACTGCTAACCCCTGGAACCCAGGCTGCAATGCTTTGTGAGCAATCCCACAGTAACCCCACACTATCCTATCCTAGGACATCTTCAGGCAGCTTCTGGATTTTATGAAAGATGCTGGTGTCAGTGCCTGCAGAATATTCCTGAAAAGTTAAGAGAGGAGGCTCTGAAAGAAGGCCCAGGGCTGGTTCTAATGCTAATTTATTTTGCTTTGTAAACTAGTTGTGAGGTCCGATGGTGGGGTTTTTTTTTTTCCTTTCCTGGCCTACATTGTCTGAGGTTTTGAGGCCTATCTGTCATATTGAGGCAACAGACCCTTTTAACACTTCACTTTGCTTTGATATGCAGTCTTGTCTCTTCCTTCTCCCTCTTTTCTTCAGGAGTTATATTGCCGGAAAGGGTGATGATTTTCACAGCAAATAAAGAGGCCTTCTCCCAGCTTTATTGTCTTCAGAAGAAATACTCTGTGAATTTTATGACCAATGGGAAAGCTGTTCCCTTCCCCCAACTCAAAACTTGGCCAGTCACAAAAATGGCCAGAGTGGGTGTGATGGAACAGCATTGTTAAACTGTACCCATGGAAAGATTTCCAACTCTGAAATGTCTCATTTCTCGCTGCTCCAAAGGCACTCCTCAGTTTGTCACTAGTGCAAAAGAGAGTTTTGACAAAACTCCCTCTTCTTAAACAGCTCATTAAACCCAGGAAATCCACTCCCCCAGCACAAAGGCAGGCAGACTGCAAAGGTAGCTGCTTCAAAGCCCTTTTGTTTCATTTCTCTTCCTCCAATAACCTCTCCAACCACAATTCCATGGTATAACTGTCCATGCCAGAACATCCTTCCAATGGAGCTGACACTGTATAGCTGATTGTAATTTTAACCTGTCACTAACAAAAGATTAATTCACATGGTACAAAGTCAAATGTTGGCTATTTCACTCACCTAAGAGAGGAAAATATGCAGGATTTCACTAAAGAATTGGATTAATATATTGACTTTTATCATTGCATCATTGAATTCTGCCATTATGCCCTGAGAAGTGAAGAACATCCTCCTGCTGTCTAAGGGTGAATCCATTAGTCCCACCTCAAATTTTACTCAGGTAATATTTCTCCTGGAAATAAAATGCATCCCTGGAATCAGAGCCAGTAGGAGGTCTGCAGAACACAGTGGAGTGGATCTGCTCTGTCTAACAGATGGAATTTAGGGGCTAAAGTCCCAAACTGTTTAGGGATAGGTTCTGTAGCTGCTGTTTGTTAACTCTGGCAAATAAAAGTGTACTTTGCCTTTGAAAGGAAATGCCATGTGCAGACTAATTCCAGCCCAGCATCCAACAAAGGCATTAGGCAGACTCTCACTGACATCAAGGAGAGTAAAGGCCTAACAAACTAAAACATGGCTCTGCCAGAGCTAAAAGTATCTCTGCAAGACTCTGGCAGATCTCAGCTCCCACTGTCTCTTGTCTCACAGTAAATATTACTCTACACAGAAAAAAAATCAAATTATTAAAGACAAGGTTTATGTAACAAATCTGAGAATTTTTCTCAGAGCATTTCTCAGAATTTTCCTTACTTCTGCATTTTTACTTTTTAAATTGTTTCCTTACTTTTGCTTTTTTATTTTTTACATTATTTTCTTAACTTAAAGAAAGAAATTAGATGTCAAAGCTCCCAATCTTCCTTCAAAAAGAATCCAGATATTATCAATTCTACTAAAAACAGAGAGCTACTTACACAGAAATAAAGCATCTTATGGGAGAAAATTCTATTTCCCATGTACATTTAATTTCTTCTTCAGCTTAAAAAGAAAAACAATCAAAACAACCCACTCCTACTCAGGTAATAAGGGTTTAAGTACTTAAAACCAGAAACAGGAAGGCTTGTCTTGAAGTTTACCACCTTGTTTTGGCAATAGAGGAACATTTGATATTTGTCTGTGCTGTCTGAATGAGAGTGGAGGTCAAGATAAGATCACCTTGTTGCTCTTTTGTGTACTCCATCTTAACAACATAAAGGACACTAAGGAAACATGTTAAACATTTTGTCCCATAGAATGACCCCAAATTCTCATTTGAAGAGGAAAAAAAACCTTAACCAAACCACCAGTTAGAGAGATCAAAAGTTAAAAAATATCAAGGGAGGCATTAAAGCACCACAGGTGACCATATGTTAAACAAACAATTTACACTTCTAGTGAAGGAAAACAAATGTCTTGGTATTTATGTGGACTGAACTGAATCACTGCTGTTCCTTAGAGACTCCAAAATTCTTACCTTAATGTTGTAAAATTAGCAGCACTTTTCACTTGATTATCAGTGTAAACCTCACTGGGCTAATTCTGCTCTCCCTGCAGTTTCACAGTGGTGGAAATGCCACTGAAATGAGAATGTCCTGTACATCTTCCTCAGCCAAGCAGCACCTTCACAGGCAGGTAACAGATTTGAGCCAAAGGGGTTTGGCTGCACGGATTGAGCAGAACTCACAGCCTAAGGAGCAATCCCACATCTATTTTCCCTATTGTAATATTCCAAGTAATCAGGCTGATGGCCTTAGGAAGAGTAGGAAGATGCCCCTAGCATTGTAAAGGTACAATTGATGCTCTCCCAGGGTTGGACACCATGGAGCATGGAAGCTGAAGGACCAAATTCTGATGCAGACTTGGTTCTACAAGCCTGGGGAGAGTCCTAGAGAACCTCTGTCTCGTAGGGCAAACCAGAACTATCCCCATCCAGGCTGTAACAGGATTTATTCACAGCATTGCCCTGCCCAGGACTTCCAGTGCTCACCAACTCTGGATCTGGGGTCTACACAAACAGTACAAAGAGGAGCAAAGCCTGAAGAACTTCCTAACACAAGCAGTAGGTTGGCAAGCCAGAAATTCTTAGAAGTAGCAAAGTCCTGACTGTCAAATACTGGAAGAGGTAAAAGTGACCTGGCTCTCAAGCCATGACTGTCCAGTGTGCACGGCAAGTGGAAGGCAATGCTAACTTTAAACAGGTTCCATAAAAAACAAAGGGGCTGGGAAGGAATCAGGCCTTTGGCAGCACTGACAGATGGCCCCTCCAGCTCCTCTCCCCAGCCACGGGGAGCTGGTGGCTCTGGGGCTCTGTGCCATCGGAATCTACTCAGACACTGACATTTTACCAACTCCATGCCTGAGAACGTGTTTCACTCCGTTCAAAATTAACTGCTCTTATTAGAGTGTGATTATAGGAGTTTGTGGGACCTGTTTTTTGAGGAGTTAAGAATCCCCATAGCCTTGTCAGGAAAAGCCCTGTAAGCACACAGGAGCTGCTGTGCAAAGCCACACGACACCTGCAGCAATAGCAGATGGGTACAGGTACAAACACCTCGAGTTCTGTGCAGCACCTGAGAGAACCTGAACCTGAGGGGGCTGTTCTGCTGCAGTGACCACTGAGGACACAGATTCACAACCTCCAGCACCACAGTGGAATACGTGGCAAAAAACTACCGAAAATATATTCCCTGTCCCAGACAAATCACTGGCTAAATACGCACATCTGAAGGAATGTCTGTATAAATACAGACAGACAAGGAAGCATCAAAAAATGGTAAGATTGTGGTCAACAAAGATGAAAACACTGGTCTTAATACAACAGTGATCCAATCTGTCAAAAATGTGGGAAGACCTCAGGCTTTGGCTTTAAGCAGGTGCTGATCTCCAATATATTGATTGTCTAATATGAGCATAAACCACAGAGGAAGGGAACCATCAGCAGCCTTTCTCATTCTCAGCTCTCTTTCAGTGCAGCCACACATTCTGTCCTCAGAAATGACCCCATATGGAATCTATAAAATTTCAGCTCCTTGCATCTGTGTTCCCTGGCTCCTGTCGTCTGCCATTGCCTTTTAATGCCCTGGATGCTGCTGAGCCGTGTCTGCTCCACTCAGCTGCACCCACAGCTGAAGGGAGGCAGCAGAGCTGCTCCCAAAACAGCAGATGCTGCAGTTCCCTGCCCATTGTGAAGTATTATTGCTTGCCTTTTCTCTCTTTTATGAACTGTCATCTGAAAATCTATGTTACTGTTCCCTGTGCTGTTATCAGGTCGTGGGCAGATTGTGCCAGACTTGATGGGAAAACACAACCTCCAAATTGCAGTAACAATCACAATGTTGTAAGAATTTTTCTAGCAACAAGAAGTGAGGAACTTTGGAAGCTCTCAGTATTTTCTGTGCAGAAAAATGTCCTTCACAATTTCCCTCTGAGGCAAGTAAGTGTCAGCTCTAGGGACAGAGAGACAAGAGCAATTCAGCGGCAGGCAGGAAGCTTGCAGCAGAGCTGGGAACAGAACCCAGGTTTCCTGGCTCCTCATTCTTAACAGGAATGCCTTCCCTTTCCCAAACGATAACATAGGGGTGATAAAGAACACGAGAAGCAGTTTATTATCTATTTACTAAGGAGCAAACCTAATATCTGATGGTATGAACCTCTTGTGTTGTAAATCACGACCGAGTCAAGGGAGTTGCTCTGGGTAAGTGCATAGAGAATCAGGCCTAAAATCCCCACAGATATTTTCAAATGTAAAGCCAGATATTTTGTGTTACTAAAGTGAAAAAATTCTAGCTTGAAGCAATGTGTTCTTCTTCCAAAACAGGTAAAACAAGAACGAGAGAGAAGTACCGAGTGGTTTACACAGATCATCAGAGATTAGAATTAGAGAAGGAGTTTCATTACAACAGATACATTACAATCAGGAGGAAGTCTGAACTTGCTGCAAACCTAAGACTTTCTGAGAGACAGGTATGGATCACCCATGCAGGTTTTCCTTTGAATTTATAATTGCTGATGAGGAGATAACTGTATGGTTAAGAACACAGAAATGTTAATGCCTCGAGGAACCCAACAGTGCACTGGATTCCCTTGGCAGTAGAACCTAAACTAGAGCTGTGCAATAACCAGGAAATGCAAACACCAACTTTTTCCCATTCTGAGAACACAAGTTAAGCCACATCACCAAAATCCTGCCCGGATTTCTCTCTGGGCAGTGGTAGCAGGGAGAATTTCTTGCTGAACTTTCTAAAGCAGAAGTCCTGGTTCTGCTGAAGCCAATGGGAATTCCATAACCAAATCCAACAAGGTCGTTCTTAGCAGAGATGGAAGTGATGAGCTCCAGTACGTTCAGGACACTTGAAGGGTTTTGTTCCCTTGGCTGCCTTGTACCTTTTGTTAAAGATTTCCTACATACGTGCTACTCCTTGCTCCTGCCCCATTTCCTCTCCTCCAAATTCCACTTCTGTTCCCAGAAGATAAATCAAAACACAATCCTGTGATTAGGCCTGATTCACTATTGTTTTATGGGCTCTGCTGAGCAGGAATAGTCTAAAACCCACCCAGTTGTAGCACCGTCCATCCAACTCAAACCTGTCTCACACAGCACACGCTGAGCTTACAGAAGTGGAGAAGCAAACACCCATTTTGCAAATATTTCTCAATCTGCTGCTGAATGCCAGGATTTAATTATTGAAAATTACAGTTATTGCTGCCAGGTATAAAAAATACACTATGTGTCTTTTTGCTGGCTGTTAAAACATTAAAAACTTGATGTAATTATGCTGAATTTGAATATTATGACCCTGCCTCATATAAACAACCAGTGATATTTACTTGAAACTTCCTAGTTCAGTGATAATTCGTGATGAATGTTTTTGTTAGTGTATTTGAAGAGGTGAAACAAAAATATGTGATCCATTTCTTTGTCACGTATTGTGGAAACTTGGCAACAGCTTTTGCAATATTTCTTCTTCTTCATCATTATCAATATATCGAGAACAAAATGAATTCCAGTTCATACAACCTACATCTCTGAAGTATTTTTAAAAATGTAAGATTAAGTAAAAAATACCTGATAGACTCCCAGCACCACCCTTTTGTACAAATTAGACAACTCCATCCTATGAGCACAACTGAACACACACTGTTCTATCCCAAGTTCCTCTGCACACCACCTAAAATCTGAATTGATTTTCTGGAAAAGATTTTTTTCTGCCTCTGCCAAGATCCAGAATTCCCTGGAAGGAATATCTCAAAAGGACAAAGAACAATCACTTCCACAAGGAAGGAAAGATGCAATATCTAATTAAGAAAAAAAAGGCAAAGTGAAGTATTGTTAACATAGGAAGGATACAGAAATAAAGGAGATGATGAGGATGAGAAAGAAGAGAGAAAATCAGACTTCAGGGGAAGAGAGATTTGCATGGAAAAAAGAAAGGAAAGGGCAACAGGCGAAGAACAAGTCAGACAGATGCAACTGGCCCTGTTAGCTTTTAGTCTGACATTACAGACCTGTTCTTACTTGGACTTACTTGATAATTGGCACATGACCCTGAAGTGCCTACTGATTTCTCTTTGGATCTCTGCTGCAGATCTGCTTCCCTAGTTTAACAACAAACCAGAAAAAAACCTCAGTTCACAGGCAGGTAAGAACACTGAAGCCCAGAGGGTAATTCTGAAATGTTGGTTTCGTTTTTAGACTGTTTCATCTTTTCATACGTTTTGGCAAATGTGTGAGAGAAACTGGATTATCTCTGCTCAATGAGAATGGAAGAGATCTGAGAGGACTTGAGACTGGTTTAATGGAACATAATTTGGTACTGAAATGATACTCCAGAACCAAGGCAAAAAAAGGAACTGCCAAACATCTCAGATGGCAGCCTGGGACTTAAGAGACCTAGTTTGAATTTACACAGGCTTTGCATGTATTTGAATCCTTCAGCTGTAAAATGGAATAATAATGCCTCAAGGAGAAGCACACTGAGACTGTCACAGAGAGTCCTTAAGATGTTTTGTTGGGCTTCACCAGTGGTTTTCTTTTAAAACACAACCTGGTAGCCACAGGTGTTATCACCTCTCACTGTCTCCATTCCAACCATTAGTCTCTTTGCCTTTCTAGTTTCTAGCAAAAAATAACTGAACAGACCAGTATTTCTCAGCAAAATATTGATTTCTTTTCTTTGGGTTATAGAAAACGGTGACAGAAGTGTTTCCTTTGCTGTCTGAACAAGAGAACACAACAAACCTGAATGAGGTAGCTTGACTTATTACACTGACTAGACATGATCCAGAGCCACTTCCAAGGATAAATAGCTGGAGTGCACAGCTTTAAAGCCAACCCTGGGGATTCACATCCAAAGCCAGTCCAGTTACCACAGAACATTTCCCACCTTAACAAGTTCTGCAGTATTTTCAACTGACCATTACTCACCTTCAGCTCATGTCCTCGCTTGTTCCACCCTGCTCAAGATCCATCTTCAGCAGGTCCTTCATTCCTTCCCAAAGGTGGCTGTGTGCCTGCGACAGAGCAGGGACACTGGTGGCACTGGACTGTGTGGGAAGCAGCTGCAGATTCTGGCTCCATCTACAAATGAAGTAGAAGGCACTCAGCTATTCAGGCACTGCTAGTATAATATTTTGAACTAATGTTGTGTATCACTGGTGAAATTCTGCTAGGAATTGAATTTCCACTGGCTTCCACGCTGGAGCTCACCAATTAATGTGCAGCATCCAAGCAGGAAAGCTTTTGTGCCTCAGTTTATAGGCCAGTAGCAGATTTTGGCTTGCCCTGACTAGGGCATACAGTTTTCAATGCAACAACACTCTTGGATCGTTTTGGCCATCACTATGACACATGAGAATCTGTTCTGTTAGATTTTGTTTCAAAAAAATAAATAAATCAAAGCTCATTCCACAAAGAAATAACTCTGAACTAACAACAAAATTCACTTTTTATCAAGCTATTAATAAATATTTTATTACCAGATACGAAAGATTACCTGTATGAAAAACAAGCAAACAGCTCTCTTGTCTCAGTTTGTCATTGCCTTTCTCAGTGGTCCTCATGCCACTGATTTTCCCTATGATTCTGTGACTAAATACACAAAGGACCACATTGCACTCTGGTAGCAACTGAAAACAATTTTCCTCTGCTCCTCTGCAGGTGAAAATCTGGTTCCAGAACCGCAGAGCCAAAGAGAGAAAATTAATGAAGAAGAAAATGACTCACTTCGATGGCAGCAATCTCGGCTCTCTGCAGAGTGACTCTGGCTCCGTGAGCCCGATGCCAGTTCCTGACCCACAGACTCATTCAGAAATGCCCAGTTCTTTATTCCCCGCGCCGCCGCCTCCCCCCGCCGCTCTCCCCATGAGCGGATTGCAGCACGCCGGGACCCTGCAGCAGGTGGTGGCCTCGCAGTGAGGCTGCGGGGGAGCCACGGCGGCACCGAGCCCACGGACCCAGCACCGGAGCACTACAGGACCCGGGGGGGGTCCCCAGCGTGACACAGCCTGGGGCACACAAGCTTCAAGTACGGTAAACCAAGAGCCACCTGCCAGGTGTGCAGCACAGCACGAGCTCCCAAGGGCAATGGAACTGCAGGGGTCCCTCGGGAAGAGGATGCCTGGGCCACAAGGCAAGGAGCCCTCCGGCCTGGGAGCAGCTGGGGAGGCACGGGGAGGGAGAGCCCAGGAGCGGACACAGCCACTTGTTCCACTGCAGACACAAAAAAAGCACAAAACGTGCCCCAGGCAATCAAGCCCACGCTGCTGAGGCAGCTGGACCGAGTGTCTGTCCCTCACCCCCAGGAAAGAGAATATTCCTGCTCCTTTGATCTCCACACAGGTTCCATGTACTGATCCCACTTGCGGACTTGACACATGCATCTTGATAAATGCAAACCTGGCTGATGTGTTTTAACCCATTTGATGGAAAGCCTGGAGCCGGGTGGTTGCACTCACTACATGTTAAGGGCAAAGGTCAGGGATGAGTTTTTGGAATTTTTTTGGGTTTGACAGGTATGATTTCCAATGCTCCATCCACACACTGGTATAAACAGGCACTCTTCAGTCTCACTATAAATGTTTTGAAAGCATTCTGGAATTGTGAATCTTGGCCCAAGTTAATTTTTGGACAAAGAAAATTCATGTCAGATTCATTTTGGGTCCTAAAAGAGAGCAAAGCGGGGGAGAAATTTTAAAAAGCACAAGTATTTTGAAAAGTGACTGGATTTCATGAGACAGCAGAGCCCATGGATAAAGATGTAATAATTGCATTCAACCAATTTTAAATCTGGTCCAGTTTTATGAATTATTGTGACACTAATTAAATTTGAGAAGTCAAATTAATAGAAGACAAAGCAAACAAAATACTTCGCTTAAAATTAAGCTCTCAGCATTTTTCATGTGGTCTCAATTCCTGAAGGGCTGATCCCTTCCATACTTAGCAGAATTTGGTAGGTAATCAGTACTTAAGAATAATCTGAATACTTACTTCCCAATGATTCCCAATGTGCAAAACTTTTGTCTGCAAAGGGAAAATTTTTACAGCATGTGAGTGATTTGGGAATTTATACCCTCTTTGTCCAAAGCAGTTTAGAAATTTAGGATGCCTATCCTCAGGAATTTCCATCAAGGTATCCCCTGAAATCTCTCTGTCACTGTTGCAAACAAGACTTAGGAGCATTAAGTCATTTAGGCACTACATTCTTGGGTTTGAGCTTTAATTATAACAAATAGTACTATTAGAGTATCAAAATGTTGGTAATGTGAATTACTTTGTATATAAAGAATTAAAATAAATGCCTTTTTTCATAACCATTTTGCAATGTGCTATCAGCTACTGCAAGTGAACCTGCAGATTTTCATGATTAGTGTGTTCTCGAACTGCAATATCAAACTTAAAAGAAGGGTGATGTAAAAGAGTTCAGAGAAATTAGAGGAGCATGGGAAGAGCAGGATGTTTCAGGGAGCTGGCAGCTTTCACTATTTCATAATTTTATTTATCATTTTGTTTGCAAGAAGGACAGTGCTAAACAAAGGTAGAGTTCAACTTGAAATGGAGAAGGTACATTGTAAAATTCCCCCTCATTCCTGTCACAGCAGCGCTCCATTTGCTGCCAACAGCACAGGGAACACAGGGCAGAGGAAGAAGCTGCAACTCAAAGTTCAGCAACAGAAAGTCTCCAACTGATTTCCACATGGTAGGAAAAGAGGAACATGACAAAGAGCACGTGGGAACAAAAGGGATTTCCCATCTGCATCAATGAGCACTGCAACCAAACTGCTCTCCCAAAAGAGAGCCATTGGACCTACCCAAAAGAGGAACCCCCTGGAAACACACAGCACAGCCATTGTGCTGGCAGAGGGAAATGCTAGAGCTTTTATTCACAAATACATATATATTTAACTTAACAGAGACTAGAGAAGCTTCAACAGGAAAAGCATCCTCACATTGGCCAACTAAACAGAATTGTGCACGCAGACTAGAGAAAAACCAATAAAAAAATTCCAGATTTAGGCTTTCAAGGTAAGAATACAAAGGGAAACTTTGGCTTTTGTACTGATATACGATAAATTAAGACCTAGTTCTAGCTAAGCGATCAGAAGCCTGGCCCCAGGGTTCTGCAGAATCAAGTGCACAGCTACCTATTTTAATCACATTTTCATGACACAGCTTAATTTTGCATTAACATTTCTAAAAGGAAACAAGTACTTCAAGGAAGAACTTTAAGAAATCTGTCTGAACACAACTTCTTTCTCTTTAAAATTATTTAAACATCATTCAAAGCGAGTGGGATCTGGCAGAACGACCTGGTTTATCTTGTTTACATGTAGAAGAGTTATTGAGGAAGATAAGTGACCACTTTGAAGATCTGCCTCATTTCTGCTCCAGTTTGCTGAAAGCATGCTTGCTATAGGTTGCTATGTGTTTCCAATCAGAAGTTGTTAAGTACACAAAATAAGGCTGGATTTTATTTGCAGAAGCACATGTTCAAAGGTTAAAATTTATTGCTCCAAAAGCAGTATCTATAAACCAGGGCAATACCTTAGAGATTATTAACCTTCTAGTTATGCCAGTGGCTGTTTTAAGTAGTTCAATTTTTTTTTGTAAGAATTCGCAGCAATCTCTCCAGTTAAGTATTTCCAATGGGCTCTAATCCTTTAAACAGTTGCCCACCAAACCCCAAAGGAAGTGATTTTTCTCTAAGAAACCTGTGCAGTGCTGTTAACTTGCTGTACTCGGTCCAAATAAAAACAAGAGAGACAGAAAATTGCAGACAAATCAACTGAAATTGTTTGGGTCCAGCAGTGTGGGTTATGAAATACTGGTGCCATCCTCAGGCTAATACTCACTTTCTTCCTGACTTCGAGTATATCAAATAACTCATCACTTTTATCACATCTGAAAACTCAGGACACTAAAGCAGAGTACTGTGAAGATTGATTGGTTGTTAGGGAAGTGCCTTGAAGAAGAAAAGCATACCTTAGGCTACATCACAGGAATATCTAAGCCCTTAATCCTAATTGTGACTAAAAGAACTATCAAAGAATATCCAATTTTCAGAGGAATTCACTAAACTTTAAAACCCGTTTTCCAGCAAGAATTGTAATCTATATGATACAAAAAAATCAAGCAGTAAAGCAAACAGCACCTTCTACCAAATCTTCTAAGCAAAATACACAATTCAAAACGATATTTCTAAAACAAAACCTTCAATTATTGCTTAGAGGTTATGCAATCATTAGGGTACAGAGGAGAGAGCATCAAGTATGTGACGCCTTCTACCCAAGGAGGAGATTCAAAGATACATTAGTTGTGGATGTTACCATAAAAATTAAAAAGCAGATTCCTGCTTTAGCTCCCTTATTTGGTTTGCTGGGGCAGTCCAGGGGCACTGAAATGCCACATCCCTGCAAATGACTCACAGACACATTTCAGATGGCACTGGATGTTAGTTGGACACAATATTGTGCAAAACTCACCAGGTAAAGAAACAGGCACAGATTTTATGATAACAATGTTTGCCAGCTGTCTTCATACCCAAAGAGCACAAATTCTTCCAATTCTCTAAAAAACAGGTTCTTAAATGTCTCACAATAAACAGAGAGGATTAATTAAGGACCTGGATGCTCCTTGTTGTCTAAGCCACAACAAACAGAGTCCTTCTAAGGTGGGAGAGCTTCACCTGGGCAGTAATCCCAGAGATAAATGTGTGGGGCAGAAATGCCAGGCTGCCAGCACCATAAAGCTGTGAGTGGCAGGCAAAGAGGGAAGGCAATCGATTCCTTTGTTACCTCCTGCAAGAAACCCCACAGCAGATGATGCCTGGAGGATTCACAGGGAGCACCCAACAGTCCCACCCAGCTACACCTGGGCAGGATGGATTAGCTCAGTACCGGGGAGCCCTGCACTGCTCAGGAAGGAACCAAATCGATGGCAGTAGAGGATTTGCTGTTCCTTTTCACGGTTCTGCTAAAGAATTGATTTACCCTGGGGTTCACACACAGCCTCTGTAACTCCTGCTGAATTCAAGCTGCTTGTGGAGCAGTAAGGAATGCTCTTATTTCTGTCAGTATTGATTTTGAAGCAGAAGTTAAATTATTTCTATTTCAGAACAGTAAGACCCTCCTTTAGCTTCAGACCATTCCTTCCTGGCAAAACTGATGTGGCTTATCCATGAAATATATTAAAAAACCACATTTTAACATTTAGAAATTAAAGGTAAGCCATTGTTAGCAGCAGTTAGAAAAACAGAAGTGGGGTAGATAGAAGGGTGAATACAATCAGCTCTCTACCAGCCACTTTTCATCATTTTTCAAAAGGATTTGTTAACAACCAAAACGTCAGAGCATGAAATTAAACCCAAAACCACTGAGGAAGGCTTCACAGACAGCTGGCATCTTTATTTCTTCTGTTGCTCTCTTATGAAAAACAAATCCCCAGTAGGGATCAGAGACACAGGGCAGAACTGAAATTTGTGCTATATCCCTTCTTCTTTTCCCCAGAAGATTGAGTTCAGCAAGTGAGAACAGCTCAGTCAGCAGTGCTCATTCAGCTCTCTGGGCTGTGCCGCATCTGCCACGTGCAACTTAGCACATGCTTACATTTCAAGCCCTGAAAATGAGACCTAAGTAGGGTTCTGTATATTAAAAAGCCCAATTAAAAACGGCAAATAAAATTTTCAGAAGCTTTGTGTTTGTAGAAGCTTCAGTAACAGCAAAAGCCACCTCTTTAGCTGTGCTTCAAAATTTTAAACCCATCTATCTTCCTTCATCACTAGTTGGGTTTTTTCCCAACAGAACTGTCTTCAGCTGACAGCAAACCATGTCAGGCTGACCTTTCCTCAACATTCCTACAGCTGACTAAGAATGTACATGCAAAGCCCAGCTTGAATATAGGGTCAGTAACACCTGGAAAATACTGCATTAGAACTACCAGCAATACAGAGTTCCCTAACAAAGTCCTTAGGCAGCCATTCCCATGAAATTCCAAGCATGCAGCTATAAAGGTACGGGCAAGAAGCATTCCTAAGCCTGCAGTGTTATTGGAGTGGTCATCTGGAGGCAAGAAAACATCTGTTCTTATCACCTGAGCCACAAAGGGGCACATGAAGCTCACCTGCTTTTTGATTCTCCAAAACACAAGAGATTTCACATCATTTTCACGCTTCAAAGACAGACAGATTATTGTCTTCTTATCTCCATATAAAAGGAAGAGTAATTTTATGAGGAAGGGTTCCTAATAAAAACTATCAGAGTTGTAAACACCTTTAATGTAAGTTATCGTTGTACAGGCAAGTTTTAAACTACCAGTAGCTCTGAAATTGCAGTTTTAATAGCTGTCATTAAAACACTTAATTGCACGTTTGTGATTATGTTATTATTCCTGGGTTGGAATAGCTCTCCAGAACAGCTCATATACAATAGTGCACCATCTCCACTGCCTGTACAAACAAACCTTTCAAGTTCCAATGGTGAGCACCACACTTGTTATTATTGATAGTTTTTCATCAACCACTTGCTAGAAAACTAGAAAATTTTCTTCCCCAAGATCTCAAAGTACATTTGATTTAACACAGATAAAACTTCACTTTAACAACCACTGAGACAACTCCCATGGACACTGGTCTAGCAGATAAATTACACCTGGCGTTTGGACAGGTGGAGAAAAAAACAACCTCGGAGTTCAGTTTTCCTGGCAATCCATCTCTCCAAAGTCTGTGAAAGAGCACAGCACTCCTGCTGCTGGTGCCACACAGATCTGTCCTGTTCTGCCTTTACCACCCACCACAGAAAAAGGTACAAATACAAGACTCCAGAGGGCTGAGATTTCCGGATGTGCAGCCCACTGCCTCAGAGCTGCTGGCACTTCCCCACCACCCCAGGGAGTCCGGAGAGGGCCCATGTTCCACCAGCACTTTACACAGGCACAGGCAGCACACCAAGCTCTTACTCCACTCACTGCCATCCCTGCACAGTCCAAGGCAATGGCAGTTCATTTTTTTCCCTTCTTTTTTCTATTCCCGGAAAGCCATGCCCCCCAGAAACGTCTGTGGAACTGCAGCCTAAGTTACTGCACTGAAGTTGCAGTGGTTCTGTGGCTCTGAAGCTGCTGACGTGCTGGGCCTGAGAAGGAAGGAGCTGTGCATGGCCCAAGAAATGATTCTTGGAAAGGCAGACTCAGATTAACAGTCAATTAGCTCTCAAAAAACACCAACCCCAACATTTTGGTAGCCTCAAACTACACAACAACATGCAAAGGTACCTCTCCTTTTTAATATCTCCACCCTGCTCTGCTACACAAAACAGGAGATATCAGACCCAGGGTGCAGATCATTTGAACACTGCCATTTTAGTTATCTCATTCTCACTTTGGTGTTAAAAATCTGCAGTCCTGCCCAGCAATCTTATCCTGCTATGTAAATCTTTTTAAACAAAATGCCTTATTCAAAGCTTACTATTGTTAGCTGATACCAAATCAGTGTAGCAAATTGCCATCGGAGTATCTTGATCTAATTTTGTTCTGGAAAGAATCGAAATAGATCTGAAGAAAATTCAGATAATGGAACAGGCAAAACAAGAAAGGGAAAGGAGGAGCATAAACAAAAGATAAAAGAAGAACAGAGAATAAAGGATAAAGCTCTGAGATACAAAAAGTAGGATTAAGTGATACTGAAATTGTGGGGGGTACGTGCACAGACATCCCAGAAAGCAAGAGGAACACCAGAGATTAAAAATGTTACAATCATCTACTGCAGAATATGAAATTACATCATTCACAGGGATGTGAAAATGGTGTGTTTGGGGGAAGTCAATCAACAGGTCTGAGCTGAAATCAGAGCAGCCAATGTCCCGTCAGTGGATTGCAGATGCAGTCAACGGAGCCAAAACTTCCCCTCCTGTGGATCTGCCTATGAGTGACAGCTCTGCACAACACTCAGCAATCCATGGGGATTTAAATGGGGGTGGAATGCTCACAAACAGGCTAAAGATTCTAAGGACATAGGAAACAGCTCTTCTTTAATTTGGATGACATTCAGTACTGAAAAGTCTGTGGGCTCTCAAAAATTGTGTTACAATTCCTTGTTTTTCAAGATAAAGGGAATAAGAGTCTCTTTCCATTTATTTTTAATGTCTATTTTTATGAGAGTACACCAATTACGAAAGATCTTATTTTTTCCATGTCCTATCCAATGATACAACTTGCCTCAACATTCTGAGGATCCCAATGCTCAATGCAGAATTCTGTAAATATAGCAAAATTAATTACAAAGATTTTGCTACACTCCGCAGTAAAACTCCTTTCCCTAAAAAGCCCAAACCCAAAGAGAAGAGGAATATCTTTCTTGTCTGTAAGTACACACTTAGAATCCTTTAGTGCTGGAATTAGAAGGGATGTGTGAATACGAGTAGTGTCAAAATACAAAGGATACTGAATGAAAACCCACACCTCTGTAAAGGGAAACAACTCATTGTAATTTGCACCTCTTTTGCAAGCATAGCCCTTACAAACAGCTCACTGCAAAGAAACCCATCCAAAATAAAAATACAGCGAATTCACTCCACAAGTTGCAGCTGCACAACCCAGGGCGGCAATTCTGAAGTCCTAGGGTGTGGCTTAGTTCGCCGTGTTAATAACAAGCTCTTAGTAACAGGATATAAAGCCACTTTCAGAATCATTTTTCTCAGAGGCACACGAACACTGACCCAGGGAGAACCCGTGTGTCACACAGCAGCATCGGGGCACTTCTGATCCACAAACTTAACAACCCAGATGTCTCTCCCTGCTGATTTTCCTGGCCCAAGCTGCCACCACGGAAAGCAGACTATAGACAGCAGCCTCAGAGGAAGGAACCAGCCTCCTTTCAAGCAGATAAAGGTTGTCTTGAAACAGAAGCCAACAATATTCCTGGGCCCAATCAAAGACTTTTTTCACTACTTTTTACAGTCATTTTCTTTGTACTTCTGGCACCGTCTTTGTTAGGAAGATTTACTGTCTGCTTTTTAAAATTTATCAGTTTGCAATGGCCACGAGATGAAGGGATCTCTTAAATCATTCTGTATGGGGAGAGTGTGAACGTGTGCCTTACAGTCAGAGCTTTAAAGTCTCCCATTCTGGAAAACCACTTACAAACATCAACAATGAGAGGAACATTTTTGAGACAGTTATACTCAAGACATGCTGTTTATAAGGTTCTCTGTATTTTGAAGTTATTGAATTACAATTATTCAAATCGACTGTATCTGTTAAAGACTAAAAGGGATTTTCTTTTTATTATATGAGAAACTAAGACAGTAACAGATTAATTTGTTGATTGATAATACCTGACAAAATAAAGGACAAGAATCTTTTGAATGTTAAACATTGCTATTATAGTTACCACTATACTTTCTTTTAAAAAGGTCTATTTACGTAACTATTTAAGTTACAAATCCAAGCAACTGTTGCATCATCTTACAGGACTGGGATCGCTGTTGAATATCAGGGCAGGATAATAGGATAGATAAAAGTTGTCTAAAAGAGCAAGCACCAGAACCAGCAGCAAGGTGGGGTTGGTCAGCCCTTCATTTGAATGTAAATGTAATTATGAGGCAGGCAGTTGGGCTGACGTCAGACAAGATCTTGGTAAACCATTACCACCAGCACCTGGTAACACAGTTGATAATAAAAGAGGATGAAGTAGAAGATTCCAAGCAGAGTGGCATTATTAGAGAAAACCAAACACAAATATTTTTGAGCAGTAAAAGAAGACACTGAGGAACAAGATGTTGTGACACCGCGTTGACAGTCTGGGACAGCCATGTACGTGAGCTCGCTCTTGGACAAGGAGCCCAGCATGTACCCAGGATCTGCCAGGGCCAGCAACAACCTGCCCGTGCAAAACTTCGTGTCTGCTCCAGCCTACTCCGACTACATGGGATACCACCCTGTGCCAGCCCTGGACACCCACGGGCAGCCGGCGGCAGCCTGGGGCTCCCACTACGGCCCCCAGCGGGAGGACTGGAGCGCCTACGGCCCAGGCCCTTCCAGCGCCGTGCCTGCTGCCCACATCAATGGCTCGTCCCCTGGCCAGGGCTCCTACAGCTCTGCTGATTACAGCTCCCTGCATCCCGCCGCCGCTGCGGGGGTACCTCCTGTAGATACAATTAATGCCCAGCAAATCTCTCCCAACAGCCAAAGGCACAGCTCTTATGAGTGGATGAGGAAAACGGGGCAAACCAACACTGCTGGTGAGTGCAAATTCAACTTCCAACCTCAGAAAGCATCTTCTGCTATCACTGAGCTTAGAAATAATTAACTTTACTTGAAGCACATAGGTTGGTGGGTCATTTATGACATTTATTTAACCTACTGCTGTTTAATGCAGTTTTAACTAAATTTGTGCTAGTTTCACTTTCTCCCATAAAGGCTTTATGTGGTTGCTGTAGTGGAATGGCTGATGTGGTTAGACATGGCTGGAGCTCAACTCCAGGAGTCCCTGTTGGAACATTCTGTAAAGCATTTTGTGTGAAAAACATGATAATCATGAAAGTGTTATGGAGCAATGCAGCAACATTTAACAGTTACAGACAGAAATACTACATCGTTATTTTGTGCTGCAGGGGAGATTATCAATATATAATCAGGTTGATCTTTTTAAACCTTACAGACTTCTCAATAATTACAAAGAAAACTATGTGCTCTGATCTAACTGCAGTGATTATGCGATTTTCTGCAATTTTCCTGTGTCTCATATTTTTCTACCCAGATTTATTAGGTGAGCAGAAATATTCCCAGAGAAGCAATCTGACTCAAACGATCAGCACAGACTATTTTGTTTGCAGATCACATAATTCCTTGGTTAAGCTTCTTCATTTAATTTCACATCAGTTTTACTTTTCTTACCCACCAGAATTTTTCGGCTTCCACAATTACACAATTAAAAATCTCTTTCCTGCAAGTGCCACTCACTGATGTGCCTGTTCTTGCCACAAGCTGCCTGCCAGATGAACCTTTCCATGTATATTCCCAAGGTGGAAACTGGGTGAAGCAAGGTTTGATAAATCTGTTGTTAAGGTTAAAAGTAGTAAGTGTGTGTTAGGGAGCATCAAAGAAAATGCTCGAAAGAAAGCAGAGCAATTACAATTGAAGCAATCTTAGAAGACAGGGAAAAATCTCTGCTGCTTCAGAGAGAAGCCTCCTTCAAATGGTTATTACTCAGAAGCAAAATTAGCCTGGTAATTGTTTCTTAATTATAAAGCAGACACACACAGTTTTGCCTCTGTTACTAAATATAAAATGCCTGGTGAACATTAGGATATCACAATGCTGTCCTTCCACTTGGAGCCTCTAAAAAGGCCTTCAAAGCCAGGCAGATTCAGTCTGCTTTCCCCCCTTCTGTATACTCATGTAAATCCCAGTAACTTCATTAACATCCTTGGAGACTGCCAGGTGTAGAAGTGATGCAAGACTTGAGTGTAGATCAAATTCAGCTGAGACTACTGAATGTCAATGAGGCAGCCCTGTCTGTCATGTCAGCACTGAATTTTACATGTACGGCATTCTTAAAGAATAACGCAGACTTGAAAATCTAAATCCTCGCTTGACACTTATTGAACAGTCTTGGAAGACCCTGAGAGGTTTCTCACACCCTTGTCCAAATTTATAAAATATATTTGCAATTCAGAGACACAATTCTGGGCCTAAATTCATCTCTATTCTGAAAAGTGCTTACACAGAATTTACACACATTCTGAAGTACTTTATGAACCATTTGGGACAGGTGGAACAGAGCCCATCAATAGCTGCATGTCCTGAGGCTGAGCATTCCTAGAACCCAATCCTTTGAAGTGTTAAAAACAGCTCAGGACTTCACAGAAGTGAGCTCAAGGCATCAACCCACCTTAAAAAGAGAGATCGTGAGAGTAAAGCACAAATGTGGTAATTGTGCAAAACAAGAAAAGTACCAAAAAGATTGGGCCTTTCATTGGTGTTTTAAAAAAAAACCGTAAAATTTTAATCCTGACACAGAAAAAATTGTGATAAATGGAAGGAAATTCAAATAAATTACAAGGCTAAAATTATGCATGTGACTGCTCTGTACCACCTTATCAACGTTTTCTCTAGAAGAAAATTGACTTGATGCCATTATAACCCCTCTTTGAAACACATTTGCTGTTTTTACTTACTGCCATAATATTATTTGTATTATCAAAGCAGCTATTGGTTCCTCTCCTTCAATGTTATCACTGCTTAATAAAGTTCATTGCCTTAAAATCCCAGAATTACAGCCCTAAACTCTACAAATATATTTCTGTGCATAAACATGTGTATGTCCTTAACTTCACACATCGATGGACGTGAGCAGAAGGGAGTAACAGAAATCACAGCACATCTCATTAGATGAGGGATCCTACTGAAACACTGTCCTAAAGACAGTGGGAATTATTTTGAATGAGGAGATGTCAGTGGGAGTTGTTTCCTCTCTGTTTAGACTCTATTAAATACGCTACATTCTGATTCAATATTCTTATTTAGCATTTGATTAAAAAAAAACTTCAACTCCAGGTAAAGTGAAATGAAAATTTACCTGATCAAGTCAATCTTCAGGATGAAACAACATCACAAAGACAGAAGTACTCTGTCCTTTCAACAGATAAAATGTGATTTGAAATGATACATCCTCTGACTAAAAGACCGTAACTGTATATTCAGAACACAACCTTTTTTTACTTCAAACACACAGACATTTCAAATATGTAAGGCAATAAGAAAATTTTTAAAAACCAAACACGGAAAATGGGCTTGGTACAGAGACGTTCCCAGTCAGGCCATGCAAGTGAGGAAAAGAACATCTAAAAAATCCCTGACAGTCTGATCCTGGTTTGACTGAAAATCTAAGATAAAATCCGCCATCAACTTCAGTTATGCTGGAGCAGAACTTCAAATTAATTTCCAAACCCTTTGTAATCAACAAGGTAAGACGTGTATTTTCTGAGAGCAAGAAAACCTTCAAAGCATAAAACTTACTGAAAAGGTATCTAAAGGGCCTAGAAGAAGGTTTTAAAACTTCATATGAAACTTCATCCAGGAGTGACCCTTCTCAGAAAGAGAAGGGACTTTAACAGGACTAAACAAAAGGACAACACGATTTTCATACGTTACAGGCTCAGCCTCAGGATTTTTTAGAACTATAGCCAACACATTTTCTGTCTTTGTTTAAACAAGCAGAATTGTACAAGTAATTCAGATTACAGCACAGCAGAAACACGGCCAGAAAGCAAAACAGAAAAGCAGGAAAAAAGGCCAGGCCTCTGCTCTAATGCTAATTTATTTTTCTTTGTAAATTAGTTGTGACATCTATTTTCCACTGGCCTACATTGTCTGAGGTTTTGAGGCCTATCTGTCATATTGAGGCAACAGACCCTTTTAACACTTCACTTTGCTTTGATATGCAGTCTTGTCTCTTCCTTCTCCCTCTTTTCTTCAGGAGTTATATTGCCGGAAAGGGTGATGATTTTCACAGCAAATAAAGAGGCCTTCTCCCAGCTTTATTGTCTTCAGAAGAAATGCTCTGTGAATTTTATGACCAAGGGGAATGGGGAAAACTACTCCTTTTCTCCACCCCCTCAAATCATGGTTATATTTGCTGATTATAGTGAGGCCGGAATAACCTTGTTGAATTTTAACTTGTTTTCAAAGATTCCCTCTAAGCCCTCGGTTTACAAGGAACCTGAATATCTATACTATTGTTAGCATTAGAACTATCACTGAAGGCAAATATTTCAAAGTCAACGATTTGTACCATGAAAAAAGTAAACTCAGTCAGATGAATTAGTCCTGCAAATTTAGGCAGGAAAATCTTCTGTGCTGGAAGTTGAAGCGGTATAGGATTTGGGAAAATATCCCTAATTATGTGTATTTCAGCTATGTCTACCTTCAGATAAAAATATCCCAGTCTGTCCTCGGTGTCGGTCCAAAATTAAAGAGAACTGAGGAAAAAATATTCCTTCATCTATTTCTGTCCCTTTTTCCTCTGCTAAGATGAAAGCGTCTGACATTTGTTTAGGGCTTGTAAATTCCAAACCAATTGGCTTGTGTTTCTGAATGTGAAAGGGGTTCTTGATAAGATCTCCTTGTCGCTCCTTTGTGTGGCGTGTGCTTCATCTTAACACCTCAATGGATTTTAGGGAACCACTTTAAAGGAGTCTTTGTCCTACAGTTTGTCCCAGAAAACTCACATCAAAAAAAACTGGGAAGATCAGAAGAAAAAAGGAAAACTATCTAGTTGGCTGTTGAAAGTGCAAAGGAGAACAAATAAGTTGAAAACTGATCTCCCTGGATTATTATTGCATGAAGAACTGTTTAAAAATTATATGAAATGAGAGATACATTCTGAACATTTGGTAATCCTTCTCTTAACAGTATTTATCCAATGTATTTAAGAATATTTCTTTTACACATTAGAGAGAGGATGATCCTGAAATCCTTTTACAAGATTTTATTACCTCATCTTACAAATTGTCAAGTGCCTCCAACTCTAAAGGGAAGCCCAGCACAGAGTACCCTCAGGAATATCCTACAGGAACTCAGCACCTTGCAAGACTGAACCTTTTTGATAAAGTAAATGAAATTATTATTGAACTTCTAAGTTTATCCTATGGCCACACAAGAAAGGAAAAGCATTTCTAGTTGGACATATCTTTGTGCTAGAGAAACAATCTTTAAAAACTCAGATAAAGAATTAGGCCACAGTACAAATGAACGAATTGTGACTGAAGCTCAGTCTTGAAATCCTGGGTATTTATGCTCTCATAGACACAGAAGTCACTTCAATGAGCACTGAAATGAAACCCCTTTGAGATTAATATAGCCAGCACCAGTTATGTACTGCTATGAATTATTTAAGATGCATCAGGGTGTTTATCACTTAAGAGCTTCACATTTAAATGTATGTTTACACAGAGAGGGAAATAAAGAGGGAAAGACAATTACAGTAACCAATACTCTCTCACTTCACTCTGCACCTCATATTCCTCCTCTGTACCACAGCAAACAATCCCATACAAGTGTTCTGTAGTTTAATTAATGTCTGTGAAATGCCTGAGATGTTTACAAGCTGCTATGGAAAATCCAACTCAACATATGAATACTCTTTCTTTCCTAACCAGGTAAAACAAGAACAAAAGAAAAGTACCGAGTTGTTTACACAGATCACCAGAGACTGGAATTAGAGAAGGAATTTCACTGCAACAGATACATTACAATCAGGAGGAAGTCAGAACTCGCAGCAAACCTGGGACTCTCCGAGAGACAGGTACAGAGAGCAGCCCTCAGGTGTGCCCACAGTGCCCAGACACTGCCCCTGCCAGGGCACACAGCAGCAGCCACCTCCTGCACCTCTGCACATGACACAGAGAATCCACCACACAAACCCACAGTTATCAATAGGCTCATTTGGCAGAACCCTCCAATTATAGGGAACTCAACCTTAGAAATTAACTCATACTTTAAAAAGTAGTTATTCTTACATTCTAGCTTGCTAGCTTGGAATTCAAACGGTCCAGCTTAACAGGATTTTAGCTATGTTCCCAATAGTTATGACATTCACAATTTTATTTCTTCTTGAAATCACACCAAATAATGGCCAGCAAAAAATCCAAGGCATTTGATATATTTCAGCTGGAAGACAGGAAAGTTAAAACTCAAGGTCAATCCAATGAGATAGCTATGGTGTTTTTTGTTACAAATATATTGCCACAGGCCACATTTTTCCTCAGTCAGATTTCAGCATATTCAGGGGGGTTTTACAGCCTTGGATTTTCAAGTCAGGATCTCTTTTTGCCCTACATATGTGTAGCCAAGACTATCCATCCAGGGAATGTTCAAATGCATACTTGGATCATTGCTTCCTTGGAAAGCAGCTCTGCCTTCACTCGTATCTGGTACATATTTAATCTCTGTCCTGGATAAAGCTGTCTCCTGAGCAGGGCACAGTTACATTAGCTGTAATCACGGATGGACTAAAGCTTGTCACACAGTAGGATAGAGCTGCACTGGAAAATTTTCAGAGAACTGCAATTATGAAAGATTTGAAACTTCCACCTTAATGTTATGCAAGCTGGCTGATTTAGAACACAGACATGCCTGGAGTCACCAGTGATCCTGCAGAAAATCAGCAGTTTCCTTTTACAGAGCTGATGCTCCTAATGCCACCACATTTTTAACTGGTAAAGTTCCTTCAAGTATAATGTAAACAAAATACATAATTTATCTGCATTTCCACAGGACAGACAAAGCTAAATGCTTCTTCATGCCAATACCAGTCAGGTAATAAAAATAAACACAAAACACTGAGATTTTTAATACTAAGCAAGGGTACAACTTTCTATATCATATTGTATTCAACACACCTTAAAGGCTGTAACAAATACTGTGAAATAAGAACGCAATTACCAAGAAGGAAAACACAAACAGAAGTTCCTACTGATTCACACTTTCACATGAGGAAAGAAAAAAGAGATACATAAAGTAGACTTTAAACAGATAAGAGTCTCTCACCTGCACAATGAGCTTGGGGAATTCACTGTCTTTAAGTAATGCTGATATATCTATTTATACACATAACAGTACATATGTAGCTGTAAAATACAGGTATAAATATATATTCCAGTAATAAAAACAATCAAAACTTTAAAAATACATAAGAATTTAGGCACACACAAAAATCACTCACAACATAAATGAAGAGAAAGAATCTTGACTACTTGGCTTTGAATTAATTTGTTAACATAGATAATAAAGAAATCTTCAAAATTTATCCATAATTGCATCTTCCTGAATTATGACACACGCCACTTGCAAAGCTGAGATGCTGAACTCTGCGCCCTCTGAGTCTCAATGAGTTCATTGATTTCTGTGCTCCTAAATAGAACACAGCAAGTTCACTTTACACCAGGCCCAAGAGAAAAAGAAATCAAGAAAGAAAGAATCAATTTCCCATTGATTATTATGCCAAAAATTAATACAGAATAATGCAAAAACTTTTCACTACACAAATTCAGTATTTTGGTTTGTGGGGGATTTTTTGGTTGGGTTTTAGCTTTGGGGCTTTTTTCCTCATGGCTTTTTGTTTGCTTGCTTTGGGTATGGGGTTTTTAAATAAATTGCTATAGTTACTGTAAAAAGTTGACCAGCACTTTGAATTAATCAGGTATCATTTATAACACCCCAGGTGAAAATCTGGTTCCAGAATCGCCGAGCAAAAGAAAGAAAAATGATCAAGAAGAAAATCTCACAGTTTGATGGCAGCGGGGGCTCAGCTCAGAGTGACTCTGGTTCACTCAGTCCAAATGAACTGTCAAATTCTCTGTTCCCACCACCACATGGAATAAATGGATTACAGCCTAATGACATTCATCAAGTCATAGTTTCAGAATGAACAGAGGGGAAAAAAACAAAACAGGAAAAAAGAAAAAGCAAGAATTGATTTCTCCACCACTGCCACCCCCCCACCTTGGAAACTCAACTTTGCAAGGGACCATTTTCATTTAACTGCCTTCAGAGTGCTGATTTCTAAGCAGGAAATCTGAGCCTATTACCAAAATATTTTAATTATTGCAAAAATCTCAGGGACCTTGTGCTGCTAAGATTCATCTCTCGATATCTTTGATAGCAGGTAATTTGCTTCAGACACTGACACAAAGAATGATAGCGATGAAGATTCAGTACATGTAGTTCTAGTCTGATCATATACCCAGGAAACTAAGAGAACTGATTACAAAATACAGTCCTATTGCAGAAAATATAAGAAGCTGGGTGTGTGTGGTTTGTTCCATTTATATAATTAGAGTAAACCGTAGATGTTAATAAATATTTACACTTAAAAGGACTGAAAAGAATGCCACTTTTTGAAAACAGCAAAACCATTCAAAACACTTACAAATGCTCAAGGAACATAATAATGTTGCTATACCAACATATTGTATTTAGTTAAATAACACAAATCACCTCTGCCCCATGGAATTGTATTTGAGCAATACTCACAGATACAGAATATACCAAACCTGCCAAGATTTGTTCCACTGTAAGAAACAGAGCAATTTCTCACGCTCATTAGTAAATGCCAGATAATTTGAAAGATAAGTATTACCTCGATCTTCTACGACTGCACATATTACTGCTCAAAAATATGAGCACAAATGGAATGGAAACAGAACTGTTACTACAAGCAAATCACCAAAAAGCAAATAAAGCATTTGCTTGATGTCTTTAAACATTTCAAGTGAAACAGGAGCAGTCTTGTGCCACTGATTTTATCCCTGACATTTATCTGGGGCTGAAGGCAGCAACTATCCCAAAGTAGCTGAGAGGGTATTTTGAAGCAGTTACCTGCAGCTGAGCAGCGCCAAAGCACAGTCACAAAAGGAATGTTCACGTCATGTGCACTCCTGAAAGAGCACAAATTAAGGACATGATCACAGTGGGGTTTGCTTTAATTACTGCTCCATGTTGGCAGGTGAGAAGGTAGCAATGGTATCTGAAAGACAAGTGATGAGTCTGGAAAAAGCAGAAAGAAAACCCAAAGCACTAAAAAAATTCTCAAGCCGTTCAGTTGTACTATTCTTTGGAATTTCTTAATATGATCTTTTTGATAGCATACAAGTGAACAGCTCTATCGGGAAAATTTAATATTCCTGAAAATGTCAAGGGGAGCAAAGCTAATAAAGAGGGGAAAAAGCAGAACACAAACAGAAAACAGCATTATGAAAATCATGCATCACTTATTTCAGCAACCTCAAACTCTTGCTCTCAGAAACAGCAGAATAAATCCTGCTTTTCTTTGTGTCAATGAGCATTGATAATGAACTGAACAACACGGACAGAACTTGTCAAAGCTCTCGTCATCTGGATTCAAAACAGTAGGTAACAAATTTGAGGATATGCCTCACTATTCCCCATTTATTTTAAAATAACTCTGTTAGAGTAACTCCATGAAAGCAATTCTGTTGGGAGTTACAACAATAACACTCATCAGAACTAAATTCTGAATTATATGTTTGTAGACATAAATGTCTCAAACTAAACTAAGAAGAAATCCTGTAACACATATTAAGAACTTACTGTAAATATTTTGTGGGTGGTTCCCCAATATATTTGCTAGTCATGTCCTATCATATGGTTCAAAGAAATGGGTGTATTCTAATGCAAACAAACTGTAAACAGAAAATCTTGTGTATATAAATAGTTATAAAGCTCAGCCCAATGAGAAATTGAGACTACATCTGCGTGGCTTTAACTCAGGATCTCCGAAATCCGCTCACTGATGTTCCACTGGCATCACATGGACATTTTAGGAGACAGAGCACGTTGTGGAACATGCACACACAGCCCTGGTTCTGTTCAGATTCATACAAGTGCACGTGTGACACACACATGCCTTTTTTCTCTGCTCTTCAGTCCAATAAATCCAGATTTTTTCCTTGGGAGAGGAAGTTTCCCCAGTTCCACCAGCCCCTTTACCTGGGTTGGCCTTCTACGCATGAAGGATGAAGAAGAGAAAATAATCTCTCAGGAAACTCAGACTTTAGACAGACAAGAAAAAAGGGAAGAGGACCTTTACCTCAAACCAGCAGAAGGGCCATTTCTATGGAAACCAGGAGAGGGCTTTTGTGAGGCTTAGCAGTGGCACAGAAATGGAGAGAGAGGAAACTTCTAGTTTTGAGATTTTTTTTTCCTCTGATCAGTTTTCGTATCAACAAGGAAGAATGACAAGTACAGCTATAACATACAACACACCATTCATTATATTTGTGTATTAGAAATGCATTGCTTCAGATTTCTCTTCCCTTCTCATTTATAACAAAATTGAAATGAAACACAGAGTTATTTACCAGGTCCACATTCAACATATTCAAAATCATCATCTTGCGATTCTAACCAAGCTCCAGGCAGTCAGGAAACACCACCCTGCTCTGACAAACGGGGCAGAGGAGCCACTGAAGCCACTGACTGCACTCAGAACAAGCACAGTTGATAAAAGAATCATTCTAAATGAGCCTATTTTAGACGTTTTTAGAGTTGGAATGGGATACAAAGCACCTCCTCTGGCAGGTTTAATATCAGTCTTGTCAATAAAAATTGTTTTCCTTTTTCATGATCTTTATCCCGAATTTTATCCATCAGATGTACTTTAAATGTATCCAAAGCATATGTTAATAAATATTTAGGGGAGAGTCTCTTTCATCCACTAGATAACGATCTCTAAGCCTACAGAGTGTATCAGATTATCTTCTCTGACTACAGTTAAGTCAAGTAAGAAGTTATTCCCCTTACTGTTGCTGAGCATAATTATCCCCAATATGGATCATAATGTCCCTTTCAATCTAAGTGCAGTGGCACAGCTGTTTCTCAAAATAATCTCAGGAAAAAATTATTAAACTCTTCTAGACTAATCAGGATATTTTTTTAGTAAACTCCATCAGAGGGTGATTAACTGTGGTCAGAGTATCAGATCAGGAGGCCGGGAAGCCAGAGAGAGGGGAAAATGGCAAGCAGCTAAAAGAAAATCCTTACCCCACCTCTCGCAGGCCTTGGACACTTTATCAGACTGTAGCTATGCCATGAGCCAGAAATCATCATCCCAAATCAAAATACAAATCAAGCACTTCATGCTGGCACATTTTAAAGGCCCATTAAGGACTCCAGGACAGCCTGGCAGGAGCCCATCCATGGTCATGCTCTGCCAGCATGGGAACACAACATCAGGACACGCACTCAGGTGGAAGCACCACAAAGTCCTTGCATTTCATTGTTCCCTGGGCAGCTGCGTTTGATTTTTCAGCATTGCTTCTGTGAAGGAGAAACTTCAGCAGATGTGATCAGCCCCTGTATTTAATTTTGGTATTTACATGGATGAAACACTAAAGGCTATAAATAACATTTTTCAATATTTATCTTTCTTCCTTTGAAGACTTCTCCAGGGACTTTAGTTATACTCTCCCTTAGCACTGTTAAGCAATTAAAATAATAATAAATCAAATGCCATCCTTTGCACGCAGTGGGTATCTTCCCCAAGCTCTCCAAGTTTCCTGTGTTTTTCACTGTATGTAAATAGAAAACCATCACACTGTTTGAATTCAGCTGATTGATTGGTGGTTAGAGTTTGCAAGGTAGTGAGCTCCTTTAACACCATGCTGATATCAAAAAAAAACTCTGCATCACACAACTGTCTAATTCCAGCAGCCAGCAAATCCCTTCTGACATTTATCTGAATCATCTCGATTCTTATGAATCCTGAGAGGTGCCAAAGCTTTGGAAGAACTGCCCTCCTCAGCCCCACTGTCCAGAAATACTTAATCAAGAAGGGAAAGCGCTACCCGGCTGTTTTTATTAAAACCGCCACAGAAACACACCTGGAAAAGAGGATTAAAAAAAGCAGTCTCAGCACCTGCCTCCGTCTTCCCTCAGGAGCCCCTCGCGCCGGGCCGGAGGCGGGAAGGAGCGCGCGCGCACCGGAGGGAGGCGCGAAGGGGACTTATAAATGCGATAATGATAGTACAGATATTCAGGTCCCTTGTACGCTGAAGGCTTAGAGGCGATTTTTTTTTTTTTTTAAGNCCGGGAGGGGTGAGGGCAGCGGGAGCACCGTGCCCCGGCCCTGTCGGCCCCAGCCTCCCGCCCCGCGGGGCCGAGAGCCGCAGTCTTGAACCCCCCTCACCTGCTCTGCGAGGGGAGCTGTGCATTTAACGTCAGTATTTTCCGGTAGCTCGAGGAAANGTTTTTTTTCCCCGTAACCAGCGAATTAAAACTCCCCTCGGGAGCTGCTCGCGCCGGCCCGTGACCCACGCGCACCTGAGGCGGGGGCGGCGGGAAGGGAGGCCGGGGGACTTAGAAATGGTAACGATAGTAGAGGTAACACGAAAGGCCTACAGGGAGTCTTTACAAATAAAAGTTAAAGAGTTCAACAAGGTTATTCCGGCTTCGCTATAACCGCCAACAGTAACTTCTCTCAGCAGCTCCCCGTGCCGGCTCGTTACCCGCCGCCCGGGAGCNCCGCAGCCCTGCGCCCCCCTCACCTGCTCTGCGAGGGGAGCTGTGCATTTAACGTCAGTATTTTCCGGTAGCTCGAGGAAAGCCCCAGTCGTGAATGAACAGCCGGAGTCGGCTGTTGGGTGCAGAGGCTGCAGCGCAGCCCTGGCAGCCCTCCCTGGTTGCTCCTCTTTATCCAAACAATTTGTTAGATAAAAAGCAAAGTCCACGCAATGCGAGGACGAACAGCCTGTTCGAACCATCTCGCTGTGACCCTTCTGTGCCACAGCTGAGCCAGGGAGCCCCCACACTGCACTGCAGAGGAGGCTCGTGCCTGTGCTGTACTTTATCTGCTCCAAACTTAGTTGTGACTTTGGTTTACGTTGAGTGTTTTTATCACTGGAACACAGCGTGAGCCAGAATGTTTGCTGCTCATTTAAACAGTTGAACAGAAGATGAGCAAGCTGTGTTTCCTTATATGTAATGTTTACTCGTCGGGATTTTCTTAGTATTCCTGCTCCAGCAAGCTGAAGAATTAATAGAACCAAGTGCATCCTTCACAAGTTGTTGGTTGTCACATTAATTTTCATGGCAGGGAGGGAGGTATTGAAATTTTTGTGTTGCAGAGACCCACCAAGCTTGTGTTGCTTTGGCTCTGTCTTTGGATTGCATAAAATTCACATTTCTCTCTGTAAATAGGTGCAGTGTGATCTAACTCCCTGCAGCAAAAGCTCTGGGTGGGGAAGGCTCTCCCATCCTTTGGGAAGTAGTGTTGGATTTGATACCGTGTCCTCATGGAAGCCTGGATCAGGGTTGCATTGAGCTGGTGCCAGTGGGGAGTTGCTGTGCTGCACCGCAGTGCATTTGCTCGTGTAGATGGAATTTCTTTGTGTCCTCGCCCCAAATAGCTCCTGGCCTGACTAAAGGAGAGGTGGAACACAAGAAAATGCTCAGAATACCAAGTATGCCTCTTATGAGTTACTTGATTTTCAGTGCTGAACTGGAAAAAGCATTACACATTCATCTGCTTTGCTTTCTGTGATGCTTTTTGTGTGTTAGTGATGTGACTTACAGTTCCTTCTTGGCTCCAGCATCTTTTGGGGATGGGCAGGAGCATCTCCAAGAACTAGTGATGTCTACATCAACAAAAAGCACCCTTGTTAGTGGTGTGGATATCCTCAGCTAGCCTACATGTCCTTGTAACCACCTGAGCTGAATCCCCATCCAACTTATTTTCCCTTTCTCCCACCCCTCTCAGCTTTCTTCCTGTAACAGGACCTACCTGCATGGTAGGAGGCAGCTTTTATCAGCTCATGATGTATTTTTAAATCTCCTTATACTAATAAAAACAGTTAGTGGATGTTATCAATAAAATGCAAGTAAACCCTGGACACTGGAGTACATAATCCTGACTTCCTATTAAATGGGAACTGTGTTGCTTCCCAAAGAGTTTGTGTGTTGGAGCTCTGTCACTTTTTGATCACACAGATACTGCTGTTTTTGAAATCAGTTGGCTGCAGAAGCAGCCTGCTCCAGTTACTGAAGGGAGAGACGTCATCCAGGAAAACCTGGGTTTGTTTTCTGAACCTGTCTGGAGCACTGCTAATGAAAATGTCCCGACAAGTCAGACATTATTAAAAAAACAAAACCAGTTATCTTTATAAAGCCATTGTTTCCTTGGATTTTCGTTTCAGATGTCTCCTGTTCCTCAACTGACACTGGCCTTCTTGAATACTTTTGGTGAATAGAGAAGGGATAATTCTCAAATTCCAGGGTCATCTGCTTCAGCTTTTTATGCAGAGTTCTCTTATGAAACTCCCAAGTTGGTAGATTCAAACACTGGGTTCGTTTCTTGCATGAGAGTTTTTATTCTTACGACCTTGTCGGTGAGCTGCTTACTGTAACAGAGTTACTTCTTTGCAATGTCTAGCAGTACTAAATATAAATTCCAAGAGTTTTCTGAGGGTATTCAGCAGGATTGTGCTTTTCCCACTTTACTTTTGCTAACCCTTCCACCCCTGTGCATGGTAAGAGTGACCGCACAAAGCATATTTGTTTTATTTTAGTCAGAGAGGATGTGTGTAAAAATGGTTGGCAAAATCCATGCTCATCTTGTCCAGGATTCTTTGAAAAAATTCTCTCTGTTGTATTTATTGTTTTTGAAAGCTTTTGAATTTTAGCACAGATAAATTACTAGGTCCTAGTAAATGCCTTTTTGTCTGAAATTCCATTCTGATGAGTTATAAACACCTTGTTTGCTGTTTCTTTCATAGTCAGTGTGACTCTGCTTGGTGTATCCAAGTATCTCCACACAGACATTTATTGTGAAGACTGAGTCATGCCTAGCAAAGCAAAGGCAATAACTTCCAAAAACAGAGCAGTAAACAAACTGTAACCCGGTTATAAGGTTTTATTTATCTGCTGTAATTTTTCCGTATCATTAAGTCCATGTGGATGGATGGTAATGAGGTAATGAATTAGCCATTAAACATATTTTTGCCTTTAGTATCCAGCTTGTGGTTCATGCTGAAGTCTGTAAACCTCCTGGTTTTGGCTAGAAGTGAACTTTTGGTATTCTATCCTGTTTTCTGTAGGAGTGCCCTAGGGACCCACAGTCCAGGTGCTGATGAAAAGCTTATTGTCATCAGCTGGGGAAGGGAGGGAAGAGCCAGTTGAGATAAGATGACATTTGATTATTATCTAGTACTGCTTCATCTTCCATGTATTTAAAATAGCAAATTACCTCAGCCTTCCACTCGTTACCAAAAACTTCATTTTCCTAAACATCATCCATGGGTAAGGACTCTCTTGGGTAGTTCTGTTGGCTTCACAGGAAAATGTCCTGAACTGGGCAATGTTAAACGTTCAAGGAAATTTCAGCTCAGGGCTCTTGAGGAATGTCATCTGTACCCTCTAATGCTGGACAGAGCTCAGCTGGTACCTCATAAAGAGCAGTGTGGGTCTGAGCTCCACTCTTCCAGAGAGGTTAAACATAACCTGGGTTAGGTATGGGGAGAGGAGCTGTGCTCAAAGGAGGTTGGAGAGCTTGACTAAACAGGTTTAACTTGTGCAGTCTAGTAAGGCTGATTACTATATATAAATACATTAGTGGGAGAAATGAGAATGAGGTGAGGTTTAAGTCAAAAGAAATAAAAAGGCAAAGCACCTGTAAATATTTCTCTTCTTGATGTGAGAGGGTGTTTCCAAAATCTTTCTGTTTTAGTTGTGGGGGCAGAAAACCTGAGCTCCTGCTTTGTAAACTAACAGACTTTATCTTGTGGTACCTGTTGCAGGTGAGTTTTGCAACTGGTGGTGCAGGATGTTCATTTCAGCCTTTAATTTGAGGGATTTATGCATTTCTCTTATTATAGCTCCCTAGGACAGTTTGTGTTCTCCCCACTCTACAGATGGGGGAAAATGAGGTGATGGGACTTGCCTGATGCCATCCATGAAAAGAGGGAAAGAGGGACAGAACTGGCAAGTGAGGTCATCCTAGTTCTGTTCCAGCCTATAGGAAACAGTGCCTGGCTTTTAGAGGTACTTGTCATGCAGTGAGAAAAGTGCAACCGAAGGACGTGGGTGACTGATCTGAATTTCTAAATGTTACACTTTGGGCAGCTTGCACCGACTGAGGAGTCACAGAACTGGCCCAGAAATAAATCACCACCAACTGATGTTTTAAATGACTTAAAGGACAGCTGCTGGAATTGATGTTATAGTGATTTTTAAATATATTGAATTTTAGAAGATTTCATAGGCCTGCTTATGCTAGATCACTAGTCCGTTGTAGGAAGTCTAATTAAGTTAATTACCTCTTGATCAATACTTTAGATATTAACTTCTTTACATTAAAGATTCTAATAACACTTCAGTACTTCTACAAAGCTGCTTGCAAAGCTGTACAACTGTATAACATCCTGCTTCCATTTTTTTATTTGGTTGTTGAGTCTCCCCCCTGCCCCATCTAACAGGAGTTTAATGTTTCTAAACTCTGTGGTAAATAACCACAGAATACTCTGTAAAACTTCTGGAGATATTTTAGTAAAATTGGGCTAAAGGCCATCAGTGATTCTGACTAAGCATAGTATTTAAAATATAGTTAAAGCATAAAGTTAAATTATTTAGCCACTCACAGGTGTCAGTGTGAGAGATGCCTTTCTGTAACTCAGGTTTCTTGGATGTGCTGCAATTGAAGGGAGTGTCTTGGCAACTGATAAAAATTTGGGGGTTTTAATATGTTTCATGACATCAGCCTTGAAATTTAACCCAAAACATATTGTGATCTTGCATTCCTAATCAGATTTATTAATCAGAAAGCACTAATTTATCTCATTCTTTATGGAAATTGGGGTGCAGTGGGAATTTTAATGAATATATGTGATCAGTGAGATAAAAGACACTACCTGTGCTTTAGGAAGTGTTTGAACTCTGAATTGTAGAAGGTCAGAGGAGGGTTCTGGGGAACAGTTAGCACATGTTTGCTCTTTTTAAAATTTCTTTTGCTGTTTCCTAAGCTTCTGTTCTTGGCCACTCTAAAAGTCAGTGTTGGGGACAAGATGGACCTTTGGCATGATTTAGTGGAATTGGTCTGTTATATGGGTAGAGTAAATAATTCTTGAATTTTCCAGTAGTTCTTTTATTATGTTGTCTGATTGCTCCTACTTTGTGATCATTTCAGGTTGTTCCATTGCTGATGCACAGAAAAGTCTGTGTTCCTCAAAGCAAGCTTGTGTATGTGCTTTATAATTTTAGTCTTTTTTTTTTTTTTTTGAGACTGAAAAGGCTACTTCATTGCTCTCCAAGCTTCCTTAAAACTAAATATATAACATTACAAAACCTGGGAGATTACAGCTCAAAAAGAAAAGGTACAAAATGTGGAGGCTGACTTGCCAGATGACGAAGAAAATGGAAATGTGCTATATTAGTAACCTTTGTGCTTGCCTAAAATCTTATTGGTTTTGCTGTTTGGGTTTTTTTGTAATGTTTTACACAACTGCTGCTCTTTACAAGAGGCTCTAACTTAAATTATTCATTGGAGAACTGGATTGAACTTCCATCAGTGTTGTTGCCAAACATTTCAATTACTGGATTTCTAGAGACAGCACAAGTTCTTCTATTCTGCCTCTCTCTCCTTTAAGGTTGATTTGACTTTTTGGCACACTTCTGAACAATTTCCATGGTCAGTTTTGGATATCTGGGTTATTACACAGTGCACAGGAGTGTGTATGGGTGATACAATGATGGGCACTGGTGCCCAGGGGAAGGTGTTGGAACCACATGATCTTTAAGGTCCCTTCCAACCCAAACCATTCCACAATTCTGTGATATTTCAGCAATACTGGTATTGGTACAAGGGACCAGTTTGGAATATGGCAGATGTCAGTTTGACTCAAAGCAAAGTTTGTTTCTTCAGTAACTCCTACAATACCAAATGTGTTTGCACTCTTCTTTTTGGCAGTGATCCTTCCAGGTATTTTGATTTGTTTGAACACAGATACTCAGGAGATAGTTTAGCAGAGCTGACTTGATATACAATATATTTAACTTTACTAAAGTTAACATTAAGCTCTCATCAAACATATAGATTGTAGCTGAGAGCCAGCTGCTGCTGTATGTTGTTAAATTCCTGAATTTTAAAGGTTCGGGGGTTTTGGAATTAGTGTTAACAGGTTTACAAGCCAAATCCAGCTCCCTGTAGCTTTCACTGGTTATAATGAAGACCTTTTGCTCAAAGCCCAGAACACTTCAGTGAAGAGTAGTTACAGTGATACCCAAAACTTAATTTCCTTGAAGTTCATAGTAGTTGTAGAACTGTCCTTTGTGTAGGCTCTTACATGTTTTGCATGAGGTAGTTTAACTCAGCCCAAAGCAAGTTTTTAAAAGCACATGGTTATAAATTTCTAAGATGATGAATGGATTCCTTAAAACAAACTTCATCTGTTGCATGTGGAACAATTGCATGTGTAAGAAAGTAAAAGGATTGTTGAACCTAGTAAAACTGGGATTTCACAGCTGGAGGGGTTTTTTTCTTCCAGAAATCAAAGATTGAAACTTACTGCCATCCAATTGGAAAAGAATTTTTGCACTTTTGCAGGTATTGAAGTAAAGCTGTGTTTCTGTCTGTAAATGACCTTATGAATGGTACATGAGACTTCACAGAAACTTAGATCAAAAGCTTGTGAAATAATGTAAATGTAAGGGCAAAAGAAATTAATAGTGGTTTCTTTTTAAAGTAAAAACTCTTATTACTTTTTTTTTATTAAGGGAAACAAAATAAGTTAGGTGGAATATATTTTGTTTGTCTCTTTTGTTTTCAAGGTTTGGCTTGAGCAACAAGTTTGATACAGAATTTCCTTCTGTTCTGACAGGGAAGGTAAGTGTGAGATTAAACTGTTCTTTTCAATGGGAACACCCAGTGCATCCAGTGGTTTCTGTGTTGGATACATGAGCATGAACCCACTAAAGACTGTTACCTGTGGCCTGTGTGACCCAGCTGTTGCTGCCCAGTCCCTCAGTGTAGCTGGAAACAAGAGGGAAGGATTTGCAGTGATTGTTATCATTATTGACATTCCAAACACAGCAAAGCTCACCGTGGATCCAACTGTTTCCATGCAGACATGGAAGCAAGACTCACTTAACCTTGCTTTTTAAATACCTGGAGTTTGTGCTCCCTCCTGGGTGAATTAAATCAGTTGAGATACTAAACCTCTCTTTTGAGTATGCCTGACAAGCCTTGAGTTTGTTTAGACAGATCTCTGGAAGTGAATCTGTTTTATCTGAAGCTTTACAGAACAAAATATAGTGTTAGATCTACAAATCAAGTAGGTTTTTAGTAATTTTCACAAATACTATTTAGTTTTGAAAATTAGTGGTGACAAAGTCTCTTGCTTTCTCTGGAGTCCTATCATCTTACTAAATGCAAGTGTAAGAAACTGTAATTTGTAGCTGTTAATTCAACCTTCACGAAATTCTTAGTTTGAAATTATTTTCATAATTGTATTTTTTTAATCTTTTAGTTGTTTAATTCTTTTTCTCTTGAATTTTTTTCTTCCTGCTGTTTCACATTCTAGTGCTTTGCTTTTGCTTCGATTTATATCCCCCTTGTGTATCTTTTCCAGAAGTTGTGAAGAAAAAAGTTTATTTGGCTCTTTCTCCTTTGTCTCATGTCATCCCATAGAGCTCCACTCCCTCTGCAGCCTCTTGCAGAGGTTGAGTCATACCAACAATACACTGAACACAGCTGGATGGCTGCTCCTGCTTCTGCCAAATCCATCTGGGCTTTTTCCTCCTTCATTTTCACACCAGAGTACAAGGAGTAAAATCCTTGTGTTGAAGTTGCCCGGCTGCTCTGACAGCAGTGCTCTGGAGAAGCAGGTTCTGTTTGGAGTTTCTGGGTGCTGAAAGTCAGCCTGGAAGTTGTGGCCTTGCTTTAGGATCTCACTGAGCTCAGAAAGACAAATCCTACTGATTCCAGTGTGAGGGCTGCTGACAGCACTTTGCATTTCACCACCTTGTGTGAGGCTTGTTCTTTTCTGGGAAGCTCTTTCTGATCACTGAACAGCCACAATACATTTTGGAAAAAACAATTTTAAGTTCTTTTACTCAAGTTGTAGTTTATTATAAATAACCCTGTAGAAAATCCTTAGCAAGAAATGTTAAAACTTAATTTGATTATATAATTCCATCTCTTTCTGTCTCTCTAAAACATATTTGGGTTATTAAAAAAACAAACCAAACCTACAACCAGGTCTACACTTTTTAATACCAGCATCGATGGCTGTCACATTTTCCACTTGATTGTCCTCCTCTTGTTAAACAGACAGTGAACAAAAGCTTATTTTAAAGTTCAGTTGAGAGCTTGGACTTAATTTAGCAAAGAAAGGAAAGAGGAAGTTCTTCTGCTTGGCATTTACCCTTCTTGTTCTGTAGATGTGATCAGTGCTCCAGGAGTGACATGGGCAGGGATTTGCTGTATGTAGGGATGCTTTTCTGTTGAGAATCCTGATATTCTGTTATCTTGTGGATTTGAGGGGCTTTTTGAGCCAGGAGACCTTGGAAGGAAATGAATTCCCTTTTGTCAGGGAGAGCACCAATCAAACAAGATAGTAAACACATTTTTCTTCTGCCTGCCACACGCTGCCATGAAAGACATTAAAAACCACAGTTGTGGGTCTTTCGGTTTTTAATACTTTCATCAATTGCAAGAAATAAATAATCTGCTTCTTCCTCTGGTTGAGGCAGTCAATCATCTTAATCCCTATTGAAAATGAAAATTCAGTCATTTTTTCCAGTAAGGTTTTCTTCAAATACCCTGTTAAATAATTCACAATAATCAGTATCGTACTCAACTGAGACACCACTTTACGATCTTCTGTTGTTAAAATGTAATTTTTTTGCTTTTTATGAAATCAAAATTTATGAATAACAGCGACTCTGTATATTTACAAATTGGGATTAAAATGTTTACTCTGAACTTGCATTAGTCCTCAGCTACTCAAAGACAATGTCACAGTTTATTCATATTGCCTGTGTAACATTAAGTTTAATGGCTTTGCTGTCCACTGTGAATTGATATTAATAATATATCCCATCTGCTAATGGAGTGTAAGAGATGAAGCCATTAGATGGCCTTGATGGATTTCTCAGTGGTACTGATTTTCTTTTGAATAAATACAGGTGTAAAAGATGTAGGTTTCTAAAGCAGGATTTAAATCCTAATTAGAGAAAACTCTGTAGCTACACCTTTCTCCCAGAAGCACAAACTTTTGGGATTTATGCCACACTCTTGTGTTAGTAATTTACTTAAGTGTCCTGCCCTCAGTTTGCCCATCCACATAACGATGGCAGCAAGCCTGCTAATTTTCTTTTTCTGAAATCTGAAATCCCCCTCCTCCTTCATCCATTTTCTCAATCTCCCAGTTTTTACAGAGCCTGCATAGCTGTTGTAGCTTAGCCTAGAGCTACGTGCTTGTAATTACATCTTCAGTGTTTAATTGAGACTTAATTTGTTGCTTTCCTTGGGAGAGGTGAAGTGTGTACATTTGAGGGTAAAGCATAGACAATAAAATAATAAAGGGAAGGAGAATCCCAGGTAGGTCAGATGTTGGACCTAGCTAATTGAGCTGGATTAATATTTGTCTTGCAGGATGAGACATAAACTCACCTGGTTTGTAAATCCTGAGCCAGGCTTCTTTTCAAAGGAACATTATAAGGAAAGATTTGACTACACTTAATACAGAGGCAATATTTAACTTTTAATAATGTAATTGGACCTTGGCCTAAATTGAAATGGTGGTTACATTTAAATTCTGTGCACTTCAGGTTTACAGGATTATTAATTCTCTTAAACAAGCTTTTAACAAAATACTCTCTGTGATATGGAGCACAATAGCACACACTGCTCCAGGTGACCAGAAAATGATGGAGGCAGTGATCCTTAAGGGGAAAAGTGGAATTTCCTGCTCTGATGTTGAAACAAAAGGGGTCCTGCCCAGAGAGGAGTGTGCAGTGCAGGGCAATGGGAGCCATAAAGTGAGGGCTGGGCATTGTGATCCCGTTGCGCCGTGTGATTGATAGGGTTGGTGATCGTGATGATTGAAGGAGGAAGATCAGGCCTGCTGGGCTTTACTCGCTCCCTTCCTGTGTTTGGAGATCCTCTGCATCCTGTTGTAAAATATTATGACACCCCCTCCTTTCCTTTTATGTTTTTTTTTGTTTTTTCCCTCCTAAAAGGAGCTAATGTCCCTTCCCAAGGTGTACAGCACAGCCAGGAGCAAAGTGCTTATCTCGTTCTTTTCAAGAGCCAGACACAAACTCGCCAAGAGATTTCCAGAATTACTCAAAACTAGGCTTTCTTAGGGAGCTGTTTTTGTGCAGGAGGAGCTGTTAATTCTCTGTTTGTTTGAAATACATCAGTCACTTCACATACACCTTTCAATAGCTGCAAGAAAGGCAGGAGTTGAAATTGTGCCAGAAAATCAACAATTCTGTGATGACTTTCATTTGGATTCCATTTCATTATTAGATTAGAACAGTTATTTACAGGTATTCTGTTCTTAATCACTGTATAACAATGCTTAACTGTTACTGAGCAACAAAATTGTGCTTTCTTCTGTTTATCACAACATGAGGCTTGTCTTGATCTCCAGTTCCTTTAATTTCAGATGAAGATGTGTCATTAGTGACAGAAATATTTGTTGTAATTCCATTTCCTAAAGGCAGAAACAATCCAATAGTTTGGGTTAGCCAAACCATGTTAAGTGATTTCATCTTATGTTGTATCCAAGAGATTCACCTTTACATGAAAATATTTGGTGAGTTGGCAGGTAGTGGTGCTTTCTTAATATTATATTAAGGTAAAAATCAGACCAGAATTCCTGAAATGGAAATTTTCTGTTGCTTAGTGACATCCAGAGTTGGTTTCTGGTTTAGCCATTTGCTCTGCAGGAAGGAGAGTCCTTCAACTTTGCTCTCATAACTTAGGATCAAACTGTTAACCTGATGTGAACAGTGACTCCCTAAAAATTATCACAGGAACAGGGAATCTCCCTGTGCTTTCTTTTTAGGCCCAAATTTTTTCTGCCAGCTGTGATCTGAGAATCTGGTTGAGTTCTCTTTGTGTTGAATGTTACCACTGATAAGGGTTATTCTTGTTAAACTAAATTCTGGGCTGTGCCATTCCATTGTCTTTGGCAGGTTTGTTCAGCTGGATTTGGAGGTTGGGCTGTGTTGTTGTCAAGGTCCAGTAAACTTTGTGTCTGAAGGAAAAGGAAACATTCTCTTCTCTTAGGGAGTCTCCTTACAAAAATATAAATGGGTTCAAGGAAAAAAACCACCTACTTATTTTTATATTTCAAATAAGCAGAATGCAAAATTCTAAAAGATTTATCAAAGGAAGTGCCATTTGCAGATACCTAAATGTGAGGCCCATGTAACTTCCTTAAGAGTTGACAATGCCAATTAATGTAGGAATCTCAGTTTGCTTTGAGGCAGTGTGACTGCAGCAGCTGTCTGAGGTTACTGCAAACAGGCAACCCAGATGTTCTTTCCTGCAAAACATTCTCCCACATTGAAGATGAAATGGTTTTGCTCATGTGCATCTGGTATTTATTATATCCCAGTACAAGATCTGACCCTGGCAAAGAAGTCCATAAAACCTTGTTCCAGAGACATGCAAGTACAGGATACTTCGCCACATTACAATGGGATTTTTTTTCATTGCAGATGTCCCAGTACAAAGGATCTCAGGGGGTTTCTTTGGCCATTTTTTTTTGGTTTTTTGCCCTAAACTAAGGTGTCTGTTGTAAAACAGACAAATTTTTTTAGTTGTTCCATTTGTAGATGTGAAAGAAAACAGCCTATTTATGTGGGAGGGGGGGAAAAGAATTTCTGTGTATTTATTAATTCCTGCTGTAAAATAATCACACTTAAATTATGTTCTTATGTTATTAACTGTAGGCCTGGCTTGTGTGCAAGCCCAGCTGCCCCCTGACTCTGTAGTGCCTGGTGACCTGAATGGCCAGGAAACAGATGTTGTATTTATTTACTCCCTTTCCTGCAATGCTTTAATGAATTCAGCTCTTGTCAATAGGCAAAGGCAGCAGCATCAGGTCCTCTCCATTTCCTGCCCCGTGGCTTTGCCCCTGGTGAAAAGGATCTTTGTCATTAAATGAACACTTTTGTTGGTGTTGCTGCCCTTGTTTGCAGAGTCAGATGGGCAGAGCTGGCCTTGCTTGGTGGGGGGGTTGTGGAGTAGTTGCACAGCTTTGTGTACAGACTCATTCTAAGGGGTTTTCATCAACATGGCAAGCAGTTAGGAAAGATGGGGGGTTTTAATTGTTTTGAGTTGTGCCTGCCTGGTCAAGTCTCTTGAAGTTGGTTCTGATTATTCTGCTTTGTGCATTCAAATGCTGGATTGTGTTAAGAGTCAAGAGTGTCATCTTGGAGTCACTGCCTCAAATCCATGTTTGACTTGTCAGATGGAAGTGACTTGGATTCTGTAGGGAGATGAGGGCTTTGGGGTGTGTGAGTAGGTGAGAAATGCAGCTATTGGAGAAAAGAGCTTATTTCTGATACAAGATGGGGGTTGCACTGTGACTCTGCAGTGGCAATACAGGTATAAAATACTTATTCCTTATTTTCAAACAGCTAGTTTTCAACAAGTAGGCTTTATTCCTAACCCTGTACAAGCTGCATTGCTCTGCCTTAGATGCAATCCAGTGTATTTCTTTCTAGGCTTCCCTATTTTAGGAAGCAGCCACAAGGGAAGTTGTGGCTGCAGTGTGGGCCACTTCAGGAAGTTATTTGTGGACAGAGCCTTCACCCAAGCACAGTGTAGGCTTAGATTGGTATGACATTCATTTGGACAATATTCTCCCTTTCTGTGATACATATTTTTACTGCAAAGCTCCCACATTCCTTTGGAAAGCAGAGATCTGTCATTCTTCCATGGTTTTGGTCAGTGTAGCCAGTGCATGTATTGCCCAGCTGTGTCCCAGTTCTGATTTTGTCTGGGCCCACTGTGTTTTCAGGCCAATTGATTAATTACTGGTGCAATAAATATGGATGAGGCTGTTCATCTAAAAGGTGTTTGGCTTTTTAATGCAAGTTTGTGCAGAGCATGCACCAGAAATGAATTTGTTGCAGGAAAATGACTTTTCATGCTCACTGGGCGACCAGTGCTTTAGAAAACTGTGTAATTTTATGTTTCATTTTAACCTGTAGAGGTAATTTCTGAGAAAATACACCTGTGCTGGCTGTCCCTGAAGTTGAGCCTTTCTGTTGCAGGTGGCCCCCGAGGAATTCAAGACCAGCATCAGCCGAGTGAACGCCTGCCTGAGGAAGAACCTCCCTGTCAATGTGAAGTGGCTGCTCTGTGGCTGCCTGTGCTGCTGCTGCACTCTGGGCTGCAGCCTGTGGCCCGTGGTCTGTCTTAACAAAAGAGTGAGTCCATGTTCCATCTTATTCTATGGATTTTTTCATTACTGGTAGGATTAAATAACTTTTCCTAATATCTTCCCCATTTTAAAACCCTGGTTTGGTCTCACATTCAAAAAAAGGTTATTCTGGTTTCCACCTTAGGAAATAGAAAAAATATGAAATGACACCAAATTAGCTATTGAATCAATAGTTTTAAGAATAGCTGATCCCATCTCAGTTCAAACAGGATGGACTAGATGATACCTTAAATTTCCACAATTTCTCAAGGTCTAAGAATTGAGTTAAATGAGTGCAGAACTGGACATTGACCTTCAAAGTGTGGCAGACTGAAAAATCACTTTTCCTCTTCACCTCCCCCATCCCCACAAGCCCCACCCCGCTCCCTGAATAAATATTTTTTAAACTTAAAAATCACTCTTTTATATGCAATAAATACCACAACATTTCAGAGCTGTGGTTTATTTGCCATATTTTACCGTGCTGTTTCTGTTAAGAATAAGCACCAATTTATTTTGTGGACACTCCCCCTCCCCAACAGAGAGTTGACCACTCCTCTAATCAGGTCCAAAGTAATAATTCTGAAAAGCACTTTAGAAGTATCAGGTAAACATGATTTCAGTTACCTCTGTGATTTCCATTTAGCATTGATTTATCACAGCAGTAAATGTTTAGGAAGTGCATTAATGTGTTAACTAGTTGAAGTGCTCATTACTGAAGCTGCATCACTAAAAAGTTACAGGACTTGTTTTAGCTCATTTTAACTGCCTTTATAAATGTAATTATTGCAGAGGAATATGCCTGAGAGATACAAATGGAGTATTTGCAGGTTTAAAACCATATTTAATATCTTGTGCCAGTGAAAATCTAAATAAATGCCCATGTGGTGTTGCAGTATTAATGAAATTCTCAAGGCTTCAGAGCAAATGCACCAAGTAGGGAAAATGATGGCACTTCCGTGGGGGTGTGAGGGTGATAACAATCATGCAGTGATTAAAATTAAATGTATCCCATGCAGGATCACCACAGTTCTCTTCTTGTGACCTTAAAAACCACTGAAACTCGAGAAAGCATCTCCTCTCCACAGCTGTGGAAAGAGACGTGAAGGTCTCAGTTTGGTAGCCCAGAATTGAAAATACAAACACCAGTTGTTGTGAGCTGGAGTTTGGTGGTGAGGGTTTTTTGCAAGATCCAGATTACAATTCCATTAGCAAAATCTGGGAATTACATGTGTGGAAATCTGTGTTGTCAGCAGAACACCTGCAGGGAGTGCAGGATTTGGCCAGGAGAATGCAGGAGACTCTGTTTCGTTGTTGGCTGTGCTAGGTAAAAACACCAAATTCAGAAGGATCTCCTACTAACTACATGAATTTTGGAAAAGTCACAGGCCTAAGTTGGACTTGATCTTAAAAATTGTTCCATCCTTAAAGATTCTAAGTTAACAAAAAACCCATGTCTGCTTCCTTTTTTGTAAAAAGGGGGAGTGGGGGGTTGAAGTGATAAGATTTCCATTTACAATTTCTTCTTTGCTTGGTTCTACTTTTATAAAACTTAACTTACTATAAATAAATCTAACTTACTATAAATTAACCTTAGCCAGAAATGCAGTAGTGAGATTCTTCTGGATGAGATTGGCTGCTGAACCATTTTCTGATACAGTTCTGACTTACTTTTTAGACTAGAAGATCAATTCAGAAGTTATTAGAATGGGAAAATAACAGACTATATCATAAGGTAAGAAAACAGTATTTGTTTTTCTTCAGCTTTAGGAATATTGGCATGAAGGATTTTAGAGTCTTGTTGTAATTCCATACTTTATACTGATCCTAAATAATAGATCCTAATAATTCAGTATTGCTGATGCTTGTTGCATTACCCATCCAAACAAGATTGTGCTAATCCTTTGTTAATTATTTCCTTAGCTTGGGTTGCACTGGAAGCTGAGTAAAAGGAAATGTGAAACTAGCAATATGATGGAGTATGTGAGTATTGCTTCTGTTCTTACTGCTGTTCAACAGAACTAGGATTTCACAGAGAAAATCCTTCACTTACTGACCCTGTGCAAAAAGATCTGCCAGACAAATGTGCAGTTTGGTCTGTAATTTGGAATGAGGGAGACCCACTGGCACTTTCTGCTTGGGAGTGATTCCCACACCAGCACCAGTCTGTAGTTCTTTAACTTACCCATGTTTTCCAGTGGCACTCATAATTCCTTTGATTCAAATGATTTTGCAGAAATATTGCATCTTTATAATAATGTGGTTTTTGGTTGGACCTTTTCTTTTGTATTTTTGGTTTTGGTGGGGTTTTTTGCCAGCTTCAGATTTCACATGGTTGTAAACAAGACAGACCTTTTAGGAAAGCACAATTTCAAATATTTCTGTGGTTCTACCACTCCCCTATCCACTTTAACATGTAGCTGTGAAGATTGTGTAGACTTTAGGGAAAGAGATCCATCCCAAAAAAAGCCAAGCGTCCAGAATCCCTCTATTTCAGAATGACTGGAATCTCTGCTTTGTTACCCTGGGGAACATTCCCTCCTCACAGACTATCTCAGATATATTTAGCCTTATGAATTAGCTAGTGTTGCATGGAAATTGTGCTGAAGCTTTGAACTTTTTGGTTACTGTGTTCTGTTCTTGTCTTTTTCCCTTCTTCAACAGGTAATATTAATAGAGTTCTTACCAAAATACCCCATATTTCGACCTGACTGAGGAACAGCATTGGTCTTTCATGTTACCTGTCATTTTCTACCCTTAGTGCCTTGTAGATGATTTTGGAAAGAAGATGGTCTACTTTGCTGTGACTTAAAAATGTTCTTCAGTAGAAATCTTCCTCGCTGTTACTTTCTTTTGTTAAGAAGAGAACAATTTGCACATTTTTTTATGTTAAACGAGGCTTCTATGTTGCACTCTGAATTTTTAACATTACCAATAACTGATAGAGTTGCCACTAGGGATCTTAACATCAGTGCTGCTTAAACTTGTTCTGAGCATGCTGCCTTATTAATTTCTCTCTTTGCTGTCCTCCAACGTGCATCCTAAAGCTGTGTCATCCTATATTTCATCCTAAGTGTTGCAATCCTAGAAACCCTCAGTAGGAATGTCCAGGTAAACTCCAGTAGTAATGATTTTAGTAGAACCTGCTTGCATAGGACTTGCAATCAACAGCACTGGTTTTGTCCTGCACTTTGCAAAATCATCATTTACATTAGGGGGGGTTCATTAATTTACCCACTATGGATTTGTAAATATTGACTCTTTGCATAATGTAAAGTGTGTATGCCAAGGTTTACAGAATGTATTATAGCTCTTATTCTATTGCCAACAGTCCCCCAGCATCTGTTCCATGTGCTCGTTCCCCTGGGATTGTACAGACCCATCCACACTGGTTTTATGGGAAAGCCATAAAGAGTTTGTACGTATGGCAGATGTGTAGGGCTCAGTTGCACTTTGTTTAGTAAATGGATGAAAAATGCATAGCATTTCTGTCTTTAGTTTGGAAAGTATTTCAGGTGCTGTTTGCAGCACCTGAAATACGAAGCTGAAATCTTCACCTCTGAAAAAGCTGCATTTGTGGGGTAGATGGCAGCTGCTATTAACAAAATACCCTAAAGGCTCTTTTTAAGTGAGGAATATATGGATGTTAAGTTCTATTTTGTTTTGAAGTCAGGAAAAATTAACCTCAAATCAGAGATCTTCATTACCAAGAAGAAAAATTAGGAACAGCCAAATCAAAGCTGAAGTAGCACCTTTGTTATTGTTGGTGTGTGGTTGTACTTCAGCATTTTCACAGTTAAGTGACATGATGTCCCTTCTGGTGGAAGTAAGTTTTATCTCAGTCAAAGTGGAGTTTCAAAACATGCTGAGGGGAGGAAGTGGAGCAGTTGAAAGGGCTCCTGAATATGTTTTGGCAGTCAGGCACTGTCTGGAGAGCCACGAATGCCTTGTGGAATTCAGTATTATTTTGGATTCTTCCCTGTTTGCCTGATCTCAGGAAGGGAAGTAATTGTAGAAAAACTTCCTCTAATGGCTGACCTAAGCAAGACCACCCGATAAAAGAAAGCAAATGGAAATTTTTGCAAGTTCCCTGCCTTTCCTAGCTAGAAATAGCAAAACCCAGCAGGTAACTGAGTATCTGCAAGTTGTGGTGGATTTCATTATCAGTGTCCAGGCATTTCTTTGCAGCATCTTGACTCCCTGCAACATCATCCCAAGTTGCTTTTTAGTTTCAGGGTGACTTGGGGTTTCCTCTGAATGTATTTGCATCTCTCCAGTTTGCAGTATGCTATTAAAATACAGTATTTGTAAAACCATTGCATCCTAATAGCTGTAGTAGGTCAGATTCCTTGTACACAGTGTTTACAGAAGGCCAGTTTTATGCAAGTTGTTACTCAAAGGGAAGTTGGTGCTGTTTCCAGTCCCAGACTGATGGTTCAGAGTCTGAAATCTGCACATTTCATGCAGAAGCTTTGTTTGACTGGTAGATTGGTGACAACTAAATGTATAATTGCATTTGTAACATGAATTAAAACCTCCTGTGGTGTTTGAAATTATCATTAGCTACACCTTGCAACTCGGATTTCCATTGCAGAACCAAGCAAAGTGTTGTCTCCAGTTTATTTCTTTTTTTGGGAGATGAGTGTTAACTGGAAGCAGAGAAAATAATGGCAGAAAAAGGCAGGGTAAACCAAAACTGAAATGGCACACCCAGTTCTTTGGGTTTCCCTGACAAATGAGTTTCTGGAGTAATTAACAGAACAATGGAAGTTTCTTACTGTTCTGCCAGAACTTTGTTGTGCAAAAACCTCAAGAAATCTCAGCAGGTTCTGATTTTCTTCTTCACGTGACTCTATTTTCTCACTGTACTTTTCCAACTGGGAGAACAGGCACTTCCCATGGAATCACAGAATGGGTTGGATGGAAGGGACCCTAAAGCTCCTGTCATTCCACCCCTGCCATGGGCAGGGACACCTTCCACTACCCAGGCTGCTCAGAGCTCCATCCAAACTGGCCTTGAACACTTAAGCACATAATATTAGTTTTTAAGGTTTACATTTTGAGTACATAAATCCTATACATTTTGATTTGTCTTTAATTATTAATTGTGCAGTCTTCAACCACGTCTTTGTGTTTTAATTGACATTTAATTATGTGGCCATAAAGCAACTGGTAAAGAACCAGAGCCAAACCTGTCATTTACAGTAAGCTCCATGTTTTAATAAGTAGTTAAATTTGCATTAAAATGCAAAACCAGCAGCAGTATTATATTTGCATGTGAAAGACACAGGATCCATAGCTCATTGAAAGGTGAAGGCAGCTGGCAGGACTGCTGTGAACTCTGTCCACGGGTTCTTTTTGCTTGGGCCGTCCTTTAGTACAAAAAACATCACAGGTAATTCTGTGTCACAAGGCTGGAAATCTCATTTTTGACAGTAAATGATCAGCATGAGTTGGCAAAGTGTTTGTGGAGGATATTTGTCAGAATTTGTAGCAATGTAACAGATTAATGTCAGCAGAGCGAGTGGAAGTGGTGCAGAAAGTGCCTTGGCTGGTTCCAACACCATTGTGCAGAGAAGGAGAAAAGGGAACTGGTCCCTCTCAGGAGTGGAAGTTTGCAGCAGATTTTTTAAAGCAGCTACTGTCTACCAAATCAGTGTTTATTTCTTCACAGAAGCATGTTGACACTAATTTTGTTTCTAGATTTTATCCAGGAAATCTTTGGGTTTGTATCTAGAAAGTTTTGTATCTGGAGAGTATTGAAGGAGTACAGAACACTGGCAGAGCATCAAAGCTCTTCCTTAGTGATTCCCCACCTGTGCCTGCAAAGGTGTTTTCCCACAGCAGGAACACAAAAGTGTTCAAACAGGCACACCCAAGCCTAGGGAGTGTGGGTTCAGTTGTAAATGGGTAACTTTAAAACAGGAAAAAAAATTTATTAAATCCAGTGTGGTTTTGATAAATACAAAAATAAATTCTTATGCTTTTCTTGATAGGTACAAAACTCCATATGCAAAACCATAAATGGATGTTTATTATTGTCCCACTGACAGTTTATTACATTTTCTTGTCAACACACTACCATTGGAGCAATAAAAATGTCAAGCTATTAACATTGACCATAAATTATTTATCACTTTAGTAAGCAATGTTATGTGATTCTTCTGCCATTCTTTTGTTTTCTGCTTTCGGTGTTCTTACAGTGTTGTAACATACTTGTATTGCTTCTGAAAAGTGGTTTTGTTTAAGCTGTATGAAACTGTGTTCTTAACACTTTTATTCTGTTTACAAGTGAACAGCCACTTTTTTAACAGGACCTCACATCTGGAGAGTTTTCTCTCTATTTTTTATTTTAAATGAAAATAAAATTCTAACTGAGCTTGCTTTCTACAATTTACTGCACTGGCTTGTGCCATTGAAAGAAGCTGGAAGTCAGACATGCTTCATCACTTCGAGACATTTTTCTTTAATTAAATTCAAAGATGAAAACCTTGAATAGTGCAATGTGTTTATGGAAAAAGAAATAATGGGAATCTTTTGTGTCTCCCCTGCAGAGGTGTTTTAGTGGGATGGCAGCAGTGCTGGGGTGTGTTTAAACAAGACACACCTGCTACAGCCAGGCCAGGGGCTTGGCTGGTTTGAAGAACACCACTTGGAAAGCTTAGGAAGGATTTCCAAAGGAGAAAACTGCAGAAGGATCATCATCTCTGGTTTTCCTGGTGATCCACCTTCCACCCAGGGCAGTGGTGGAGTCCCCATCCCTGGAAGTGTTCAAAAACATGTGGATGTGGCCCTGGAGGATGTGGTTTAGTGGTGACCATGGTGGTGGTGGTGCTGGTTGATGGTTGCACTTGGTGATCTCCGAGGTCTTTTCCGATTCCATGAGTTGGTTGGTGGGCTCACAGAGCCTCCCGTGTAAGGACTTCCTGAAGGAATCTCTCCCTGCAGCATTCCTCTCCAAAAGCAGGGGTTTTCTCACACCTCAAAAGGAGCCAGCCTGAGCAGGGCCAGTGTGTGAGGGTGAACAACTAGAGGGGTTTGTGCCCAGCACAACGCAGCCCTTTGTGCGTGACCAGCCTGGCTTTGGAGCTGTGAAAGCAGGACTTACAACTAAAGCCTTTGGCTCATCCCTGAGGGAAAGGCACACATTCCTGAAAGGGGCACGTGCAGTGTTTTTGTTGGAAGTTGTTTTGGGCAAACCCAGGAGTGGCTGATGGGCTGCTGGAGCATGGAACTGATACTGGATGTTGGCTGAGAAATGCAGGGAATGTTATTGGGATGTTCAGCCAAAATGGGGATGAGGGGCTGAGTCAGGAGTTAATCCCCTGGGGGTGGTTAGGAGATGTGATTGCCCAGACTTAGCAGCAAAGGCCTGTGTTAAGGATATTTGGGGTTTGGCCCTGACTCCTCTTGGAAGGCAGTCTCAGACCTGTTGGTAGTGCAGCTTTGCTGTGGTGTCTGTGCCAGTGTATTTATAATGCTGTGTCTGTCATCAGTTGAACTGTTCCAGCTGAGTTTATTTTCCTAGCGAAGCTTGGAGAGATTTAAACCCTTCATTTCTTAGACCAAATTAAATGTTAGCCTCCTCTCAAAAGCAAAGTTCTGTTTCTGTTCATCCTGCTTGCATTTATTTGAATTAATTTCCCTTGAATAGGAGTGGCCAGGAACAGTATTCCAGTTAGTGGCTCATGGCCAAGGCACCAGGTATTTATTTCAGTGTTGATAGTTCCCTCTCTTGTGTGAAAAGAATGTGATCCATTAAATTTAAAGGGCCACATTTGTCTCCTTAGTGGCTGTATTGTATTTCTGATCCATAGCTGTTCTGTGATAAATTTGGTACTATTTCTCTTCAGCCACTTGTAGTTTATACAAGTTCCCTGCAGACACTCTCATCAGTCCAGACTCAGCATCTGACACTTTGTAGTGGTGAATCTCTCAATATTTCCATTACTGTGTCCTCCCAGTCCTCCAGTTCTCCTTGTATTTGTCCTCCCAGTCTTCCTGTAAAAAGTCTTTGTCACAGACTGATTCAATCTGCAAAATTAACAAAAATGAGTTTACTAAAAAGATTCATTCCCAGATTGATGCCTGAATTTTGCTCATGATTTTCTAAATACCCTTTTACTTAGTCCCTGACCTGATTTAAATATTTCTATTATTTCTACATCTGACTGAATCAGTAATTTTCTTGTTGTGGTTTATCTGGGAGATCAAATCTACCTGGCCTTGGTTGATTTATATCTGTTTATTTTATAAGCATGCAAACAGCAGATTTGGGTCTGGGCTGAAGTGCTGAATTTTGCATTTTCTCTAATCACTGAATGTGTTTAGATAATGATCCTTTCAATATATTCACATTTTATTTCACATTCTTTATGTAAACCTTATGATCCATGGTAGCCTTTCTTGAGCAGTAAATTTAAATTTCTGTAGGAAATAGATTAGTATATTAGTATTCAGTGATAACAAATATAACCTGAGATTTTGGCTAGAAAAGAAACACTTTTTAACAACAGTGTTGGTCCCATGGGATAGGTGATAAATTGGAAAGAGGAAGTACAGTAGCTCTCAGACTAATAAGAATTTAAAATTAAAAGGCAAATATTAATCAAAAGGTGATGACTGATCTGTATTTACTGTAAATTATATGGTGTGCAAGCCTGAGGGAGTAATTGAAAACTAGTCGTTCTCCAGACAGTTTCTACAGGGATCTCCGTGGACATTTTTGACATTGAAGTGTCTGAATAGAGCAGCCATAGTCAAAAGGAATTCTGGTTTTGTTGTGAATGGAAAACAGTGGAAAATGGAAAGCCACTGTTGAGGCTTGTTGGTGAGCAGCACTTTCCCACCTCTGCAGAGTTAACCGGGATCCATGGGTATAACCCGGGATCTCATCAACTCTCGGTGATCCTTGGGGGTCCCGTGGATGTCCAATTCCTATTCCAGTTCCCACGGTGAGTATTCATTCAGCATTCCCAATGTGGGATCCAGCAGGGTGCAAGGAGCAGGAATGGACCTCAGCCACACCGGAACCACAGGGAGGAGAGAGGGAACATTCGAATCCCGGATTTTTCTGGCACTGTTTAGTGCATGGAAAAGGTAACGTGCTTTAGGATTCTCTGTAGTTTTTGTTAGCATTAGTGCCGAAAATCAGCTTGCTCCAAGTTTCCTTGTGGTACTGATGGAGTTAAGGGCTCTGAAAGGCGGAGACGATGCTCCAGCCAGGAGCTCCCAGATGGAGTTGCAGAAGGAGCCTCAGGCGCTGCATCTCCAGGCTGTGAAGTTTAACATTCACCGAGGAGCTGCACAGCCAGACCTGGGAGGTGCAAACCGCACCCAAACAGTCCCGAATGTGTCCCCAGCTGTTCGGGAGCACCGCTGTACTGACAGCAGTGACACAGAGCGGCGTTCTGTGCCCCCGTCCCTTCCCAGCACCTCGGGAATCCTGCGGGACTCCTCACGCCCTTCCCGGGAGCTCCGAGCGGGAGGCGCCACAGCGGCCGTTTGGGCTCTTCCCCGCACGCCGCGCTCCTTTCCGCGGCCGAGACTGCGGCGCCTGAGCCTTGCGAGCCTCCCGGCGAGGGGCCGAAAGGTCAAAATTCCGCTATTTTGGAGAAATCCCCGCAGCGGCGCCGCCGGCAGGGCCGCGCTCCCGCCCTTGCCGCGCATGCGCGCGCGGGCTTGGCGGGGCGGGTTTGGCG
>VZRS01015041.1:500122-519944 GCA_013398055.1 Ifrita kowaldi
CAGCGGGCCCGGCCCCGCCTCAGGGCCGCCCCCGGCTGCGGGGCCGTGCGGGACCGGGGGCGGCCCCGCGGGAGGGAGGAACCGGCATCTCTCCCTGGGCCCCCTCAGAGGGACCGGCCTTTGCCCCCGGGCCCCTGAGAGGGACTGGCGTCCACCCCCGGCCTCCCCTCAGGAGCTCTTGAGCGGCTGTTTCTGGGCGGGTGGCGGTGTGTTATTGTCCTTTTATCAATAACACTGATGCAGGGAGGTTAACGCGATGCTTTGTTAAGAGTTTCAGTTCCCCAATCACCCAAACCTTGTGAACCCCTGGGTTAACGGGGCTGGGATGTGGCCGGAATAAACCACAGGACTTTATTGAAACGTCTTTGTCCTCCCCGTAGGCTTTCCACATGAATGCTTTTATGTTTCCTCTTCCCTGGCACGTTAAAAATCTATATAAAGACCTTCATAGCTGACTTCAGTTCCTGTCTGATAGTTGTCTCTATTCTCTGAGACTTAGGATACATATTTTGAATTTGGTTTGTTGTGAGACATCACCTCTGCAGATGGGTGCTGTTTGTTGGGTTGGGTTTATTTTTAGTTGTTCCATTTCTAGTTGAACTTTGTTGAAAAGAGAGCATTGGGGTTATAGTGCCTTGGCACCACTGGGTATTTCTGTACCTGGGATGCCTTTTATGCTTGAATTTAGCTTTTTTCCTTTCACTTGAATAACTCCTTTGTTCTTACTGTTGTTTTTGCAGATGACACCACTGGTAAGCAAGAAGATGGACCAATTTCTGGGTGAGTCCTGAGGCTGTTTATTCATTATAACAATACATGCTGTAAAGATTGAGCCTTGCTAAGCAGAGCTTCATGAGTTCTTTAGAGCAGTGCTCTTGCCAGGAACAGCAGCCTGTCCTTTCCCCACCCCATGGGATCATCCCCAGCCACCACGCTGGGGCTGGCAGGCATTTATGGATGTGGAAGCTGAACTGGACCAGTGGACTGCTTTGATTTAAAACTAACTTTTAGCCCTTTTTTTCTCTCAGCAATTAGTTTTGAATCAGATCTATTTTCCAGTTTAATTCCCTGGGAAAAACGATGCCCCGAGGATTGGCTTTGTGCTGGCCTGGTGTTGGTAAAACTGGCCAATGCTTTGGTCTGGGAAAGGGTAAAACCTTGAGCTTGGGTTAAAATCTTGACATGATCAAACCAGCACATTCTGTGAGAGCTCTCAAGTGGTGTGGGTAGGACTTGGAGATAAAACCAATGATCAGTTTGGCTTTCTGTGTGTGGAAAGGATTGTCTGTCCTGGGTTATAATTCCTCTTTGTAGCTGTGTGTTTTGCATCAGCAGAGCTTGGTCTCAGCACAATATTACCTGTTTGCCATTTTAAATGTAACATTTTTCAGAAGGCTTGGTCTTCACTGGACTTTTGTGTACTCAGCCCCTTCCAGAGTTCACTTTAGTGTTTATTGTCAATGTGGATTCAGTGTCTGCAATGTTGAGGTTGTTACAGATACTGTCCTACTTCTGTGCTTGAGGAATGTGAAAACTTGTTCAAATAAACAAGTGGTAGAAAACATGGTAAATTGTTACCTGAAAACATCAAATGAGCTTTGTGAGAAGGAACAACTTTTAGCCAGAAATTTACAGCTGATTTGCATAAATCTGCTGTTCCTTGTCACGTTCATCTGAATGTAATTTTACTTTACAAGCAGGACTAAAAATCTGAATTTCCAGCACCTGTCTCCAATAACTGTGAGATGCAGGAAGGAAGAATATTAGTGGCCATGCTGGCTCTCTTTTTTTTCCTCTCTTTTTGCTTTTTTCCCTATATTTCTTTGCTGCACAATGAGAATCTCCCTAAATGAAGAGCTGTGGGGTGTTTTAAGAAAAATAACTCTTTGTTTGCTCTGTTGTCAGCGGCTGCAGCTCCAGGGCTGCACTGCTGGCTTTTCTGGAGGGTTTGTCCCTAGCCAGGAAGCAGAGATCAGCAGAGTTTGGGATGCAGCATCCACTGACATTCCCTAGCCTGAGGGATGTGTTAAACACCAGCAGGATGCTGTGCTGTCAGCAGTGCCCGGGATTATGTTGGCATTCTGGGGAAGTGAAATCTCTGCCGCTTTTTTCTGTGCCCAGATGATGCTGGGGACCTGTCAGATGGTTCATTCCTGGGAAGGAGAGAGGTTAGGGAAAGGCTCCTGGTTACCAAGTGTCTCTCTGAACTCCAGTTCATACATTTTAATGCACACCCACAGATGCTTCATGTGACTTGAAGCTGAAGGTAACACTTGTCACTCTTCCTGAACGCACTCATCGCTGATTTTTAAGGAAATTCAGGGGTGAAGGTCAATGCTGAGTTGCTTGGATTGGGCAAAAAGTTTTGGATCCATCAGGGAGATTTTCTCCAGTGGTCCATGCTTTGGTCCTCATGTCACAGCCTGTGTCTGCAGTGTGGAAATACCTGGGGGCTGATTTTCCCTCTGCCTTTTATACCTGAAAGTGTGTGCAGGTGTCACATCAGGAACCTGGCACCCATGGCACCTGTGCTTGGTCAGCTGCCCAACCTTCAGCCCTCTTTTTGATCTAGGCTTGATGAATTTCTTTGTACATGGGACTTTCCCAAAACGGGGCTTCAGTTACTGCTCAGATTGTTTGTTCTTTGTTTTGCACTCAGTGACTCTCTGAGTTGTGTTACTTTGCCTTTCTTGTGTGATCTCTCCTGTCCTTCTGAAGTGGCTTTAATGTGACCAGTGTTTGGATTCTGTGAGATGTTGCCTGTTCCTTTTTTAAGACAACCCTGTGGATATTTATTGTCCAGTGTGGGGTTTTAAATTAATAACAACATCTCCACAAAGCACTGGTGGAAAATTGTGTTTCTTGGCCTGGGCTGTTCTAATTGTCTCTCTTGAAAAAACGCAGAATTATTTTGAAGTTCTGCTAAGTTTTACCTGTGACATTAGAGACCAATGACCTCTCTGTATTTCAGTTCTGTGACACTTGGCACACTCTTTTCCAGCATGTGTACACCAATTCCACTTTCTTGCTTGGCCAGTATAATAAACAGTGTTAACATTTGTATAAATTCTTAAACTGGAGGTAAATCCAAACCTGACCATTGTTGCATGAGGACTAATTTGTAATGAGTGAGAAGAATGGGTGCATAATTATCTTACTTTCCTCTTGGAATTTTAACTTTTTGCTGATGTAAACCGTTTGTAGAAACACTAAAATCACTTTTTCCTTAATTTCTCTGGGACAGATGCCTTTGCTGCTGACTAAATGCATGTGTAATTATTAGCATCCTTAAGGAGGAGGTGAAATTTTGCTTATTATGGTCTTATTCTTATCAGTTGTGATTGTGCCAAATCCGAACTGAGCCAGCTGCCACTGAGCTGTTGAGTGCTGTCAGGTGCTCTCTGGATGTATGAAACTGATTCTTCCCAGCAAAAGCAAAGCCAAGCCAGGAGGATGGATTTTTTTTGTCAGGTAGTTGAGCAAATGCCAGCAGAACAAACACACAAGAAGAATAAAGCATTGTGTGAAAGTCACCTGGGCAAAGGCTTTAGAACTGTTTGTAGGTGACCCTCTAGGCTGGGCTTGTCCACTTTCTTTTCTGTGTCATGGTCACTTTGTTGTCTCTGTCCCCTTCACCAGACACACAGAATCTGCTCATCCTCTGCAAGATGCTCCCCAGGAGAGCCGGCCCGTCAACAACGAGGACAGAGAGATGTCCCAGCACGTACGTGTCCCACTGCCCACGGTGCACATGGGGATCTCTGTGCTGCTCAGCACTCCTGGGGAAAAACAGGAAGTGTAAAGATCCTGCTACTGCCTCATAGCTTGTGTTTGCAGGGTTGGGATGTACTGCCAGCCATTCCCTAAGGCAGCTGCAGCAACAGCCTTGTCTTGTCATCCTGCCTTGAGTGGTGGGGAGGGAGCCCTGGTGCAGGCCCTGCTCATGCCCTCTCAGGAGGCAGATCAGGGTCTCTGATGCTGCAGTCTGGTAGGAAAAGCAGAACATGGTGTCAACTCAGTGTTCAGTGTGACCTCTCAAGAACCAGTAAAATATGGGAAACACTGGGATAGAAAACCCAAAGTGCTGGGAATCACTTTTGATTCAGGCTCAGACCTCTTAGAATGCAGTCTAGTGGCTCGGTGCTGAAAGAGGAGGAGGAGGATTGCTTCTCCCCACCCTCTTCTCCTGGTCTCTTTGATGGGTTTATTTTCTGCCACATCAAGAGGGTTCACGCAGGGTTCTGACAGACCTACGTGCTGTGGAAAAGGAGGGAGGGTGAGGCACACCTTCCTCACGTAGGGTGAGGTGTTAATTCAGCTCGTGCTTCTCACAAAACTGCACTTGCTGGATATCTGGAAGATTCCTTTTCCTATTCCTTTACTTTTGTGCCCAGCACTGGGGTTGCACTGGAGTCAGATCTGTAAAGTGAAGTGGCCTGGGGGCTGATTGTGCTAAATCAGCCAAACCAAACCCTTCGGCAGCTCCCTACCACAGAAGTTGTGGTGAGAGAATATTTGCCTTGAGGTTCTTAGGTGAAACCTGATGAATGTATTTTGGTGGTTTTCATTTGTGGTTGTGTACTTTGACCATGGCCCTGTGAAGGAGGTGTGTCAGAAAAGCCCCAACTCTTTCAAAAAGAGTGGGGCAGAGGAACTGAGGGACGTGGTGAAATTCTTAGAACTGAGCTAACCTTCCCCACATTCACAAATATTACCCCAAATCTCGTGTAGGGCCAAATCTTCAAAGGACACTGGAGTTTCTCTGTGGGCAGCTGCCCATTGTTGTTGAGGGCTGTTCAAGAAGCTTCTTGAGATTTGGCTGTGCTGGAGAATTCTCAGTTGTGTGTATTGATGAGCTGCTGTGTGATTGTGCTGTTGCAGGCCCTTCCCAGTGGTGAGGATGATGAGGATGACAGTGACAGTGACAGCGATGACGATGATGTGAAGGTTACAATTGGCAACATCAAAACGGGAGCGCCGTCCTACATGTGGGTACTGCTGGCTGTGGGGGGATTTGGGGCTGAGGGATCCCAGCATGTTGGGATGGAAAGTGGGGATGAGCTGAGTGAGAACTGCTCTGGCTCCTGGGAGCAATGGCCAGAACACCAGAATGAGCTTAGGAGCTGATGGGCAGCTCTGCCCTGCAATTGCTTGTTGGAGAATCCATCTGTAAAATGGGAATGATAATCCGTGGGGCTGCTGCTGGAAAATTAACTTACTAATTACTGGGCTCCCTGGGGCAGAATCAAAGGTGGGAAGTTCCATTTAACTCATCTGTGAAAACTTCCAGAACCAAAATCTGTCTTGCTAAGAATTTGCATAAGCTGTGAATTTAATAATTTCCAGCTGTCTGATTTTTTTGTGGCTCAGGAATGATGAGGCTGGATTTGAGAAGCAGGAAATTACACTTTTTACAACTCTGCCTAATGTGCATTGAATAAAAATAATAAGAGAGCACTTTTGCTTGCTGCTAGCAGCCTTCCTCTTACACAAACGACTTACCTGTGCTTTGCTGCATATTCTAATTTTTCCACTTTATGGATAATTTCCTTCTCTTGTTGTAGAGGTGGTTTCACTCTGATGGATGACTCTGAATAGCAAACCCAGGTGAACTAAAGCATCTCCTGAAGGGTGTCAGGGCTTGGATATATTTTGCATGAGAATCTTTAGCTGAGTAATTTGTTCAAATGCCAACGTAGTGATTCTTTTCCAATAGGGGAACTCCTATGAATCTAAACTTAAAAACGGGTAGAGGCTATGGAGCATCAGCTTCAGGTATTGCTGTTATTTTTATCCTTCACCTTTGCAATATTTCACCTATCTGGCACTTGCAGCTGCAAATTTTGCTCTGTTTGGAAGGATATAAAATTAGTGTAAACCAGGAATAGGAAGTGCATTTCCTAAAAATCAGTGCTTCCAGCACAGTCTGAGGGGCCAGGATGCAGTGGAGTGATTTAATTACCCATTGCTGAGCAAGGTGATTATAATTCTGTGTAAACTAGGAAAAATCTATTGATTGATACTTTCATAGTAAAACCCCAGAGTATTTCTATGTTGTTGCACTGGGGCTGAGCATTCCAGCCCTGGAGAAGGACTGTAACTCAGTGTCCTGAGCTACTTGCAGTGTAAGATGCTAAAAGAAACAAACTCTGACCTTGAGTATCAGCTGTGCATATTTGGCTGCTGAAATTTTCTCCACCATTCAGTTTAGTTTCTACTGTAAATTGAGTCTTGGATTCTGTCCTTCCACATATGTGAGACTGTCCTTTCGTGGGCTTCATCTGCTTCCTTCCACTAGTTGCTTTATCCAGATGAGTTATCTTCTGATAGAGAAAACAAGAACAAATTCCCCTTGAAGGTTCTGTACCTGACAAGATTTTTGCAGACTCCTGTTAGTCCACTAAAGACTGATCTTGAAAAAGCCTCTTGTTTTGGGAAAATATGTCTGTCTTGGGAGGGAAAAATAAATACTTTGCCTGGGAAGAAAAATAATTTTATTTTATTTTCATTTGGGGTAAATTTCGTGCATGTCCTAATGATTTACTCTGCCTGTAGTACCAATACGGGTTGAATTTGCTACTCTGCTGTTCAGCTGCAAGTGCTGCACACCCTGTTTGTTTATGGAGTGACTGGAGTCCTTTTATTAAAAAGCTGATTGTGGTTACCTACGTGCTGTAAAGCCGGTGATTAATTCACTGCAGTGCTTTGTTTTTGCTGGAATAATTTGCTGAGCAAATGAGTGGATTGAAGGCATTGCATTAAAAGTTGTAACAGTCCCTCTCTCCCCAAAGCCAAGTTGCAGCCCAAAGGTATTGACTTGGATGCTGCAGGGAATATAAATGGATTGCCTGTGATAGAAGTGGATTTGGATTCATTTGAAGACAAACCATGGAGGAAACCAGGTGGGGCCTCACAGTTCCTTGTGGTAAATATTTTCTGCAGTTCCAGTTGTCTCTCTTTATTTTCACATGTAATTTCTGTCCATTTATTGTTGCCAGGGAGCGGGGAAGCTGGAACAATGTGTGTTGCTCAGCCTCTGATGCCTGGCTAGACAATCAATGGCATTTACTGATTGAACGAGCCATGCTCTACCTAAAATTGGGTTGCATTTATTCTAGTAATTGAACTTCCCTAAAGGGAACAGCTATTTTTTTTAAATGGTCTATTTTATTAATTCCCTACTTCCCGAGAACATTGCACTGATACCAATCCAATAATGTTTGGCCTTAAAGGCAGCTGAGTGGGGTCAGGATTTGGGTGTTGATGGTTTTTGTTCTCCTCTTCCTGTGCGGGAGCTTGTTCTGTGTGCCCTGGGCAAGCCCAGAGTTGTCCCTGTGGTCCCTCCTCATTTGGGTCCTGGGGCTGCCCACACTTCTTCGTATGAGGGAGATTTCTCCTCTTACAGCTGTAGGATGCTACAAATCAGCTGCTGTTTTTCTTCTGATATAAAAGTAATTGAAGGAATAAGACATCCAAATTTTTGCAGTGCTCCTCTCATAAAACATGCTCTGATGAAATGTCAACTGAAACAAAAAGTCCACTTGCCTTTTCTCAGCAGTCATTATTCTCCCTGCCAGCCCCTGTATTTCATTTATCTTCCAGCAATGTTGCTGTGCTGAGTAAATAGTGCTTTCCTGAGGCTGCCTGTGGTGTGGTCTGGGTATCTCCTGCCCACATGAAGGGCAGTCCAGTGCTGACAACTCCCTGGGCATGTCCAGGTATCCAGCCAGCCCTGAAGCACCCTGCAGGCAGGCTGGAACAGAAGCTTTTCTTCTGCAGGGATTTCTCCTTGATTGCGAAGTCAGAAAGAGGGGAATGGGAAGAAAGTGAGTTAGAAAGAATACAATGAAGTTCAAAGATAAAGCAAGGACATGGTTGTGGCCATGCTGACATCCCTGGACCAAACTAGAGCCAGCTGGCCCTAAAACAGTGCTGGAGTGCAATAGAGGGAAGATTTCTGCAGAGCTGTGTGGTCTGTAAGTTTATTTTAGATAGCAAGTAGCTCATTACTCAACAGCCTTTCAAGTTTATATCCTTTACAGTTAATTGTTCAGCGGCTTGGTATCTCTTTGAGTGAGGGAGAGGAAGAAGAAATCCTGTGTGGAAGAACTGATAGAGGTCTGAAATAGAGGCTGATAAAATGGATAAGTAAATGTCGTGTTGCTGAGTCGGTGTGGCTGCAGTTTGCATGTTTGGGTGGTACAACAGGAAGAGTGGCCAGCCCAGGAGATGAACCTCACTGCTTAGACCTCACAGTTAAACCAAGCTCAGCATGGGCAGAATTTTGCTTAGCTCTTCTAGCAGCTCTTTGTTTTGGAGTTGGTCTGTGTAGGAATATCTTTGCGTGGGGGATGTTTGAGGGACACCTCAGCAGGGCAGGAGGTGCTTTGTACTGCTTCCTGCTGGGATCTGAGAGCTGGGAGGGGTGCTCCTGGAATTACTGCAGCTGGGATTGCCCCTCTGCATCTCTGTGTTCTTGGCAGGCAGTTTGTGGTCACCTCTGTTATTCAGAAGTGCTCGTGCTGAATTGGCACATTGCACAGGAGACTGGCAGTGTGAGATAACACTCTGGGATCACTAATTAGGGTTGTGACTGAACTGTAATTACTTGTGTAGTCTGGGATGTATCAATAAAAACCTTCCACTTTAGCTGTCTTTCATGAAATGGGTGAGCCCCAGAATCTCCTCTCAAAACAGCAAAGGCAGTGCTGGTCAGGAGAGGAATGTGTGGGCTTAGCCCTGCCGGCAAAAAGGTTCTGTGGCCCCACCCCATTTTTGTGGTGGGGGCTGGAACTGTCACTCCTGTGCTGTGCCCAGCACTCAGCTCATGTGGACAATTGGAAGAAACCAGTCTGAAAAAATCAGGCTGGTGAACAAGTGATTGCAGGGAGCTCCCAATGGCCTGTGGAGGTGCTGTGCTGTGTGTCCCAGGGGGTCCCACTGCTGCTCAGGCCATGCCCCCTCCCACCCAAGGTGCAGCCACTGTCCCCTCTGTGGCACCCACAGCTTTCTGACAGGGAAAGGCACAAGCTGGGCTCTCTGGAAAACTTCTGTTACCTTAACCCTTTATTTAAGCAGTTAAAGGACGAATGCAAGTGTGCAGAACCCCTGTGCTAACTCCTGCTCCCTCTGCCAGGTGCTGATCTTTCTGATTACTTTAATTATGGATTCAATGAAGAAACATGGAAAGCTTATTGTGAAAAGCAGCGGCGGCTTCAGCTGGGGCTGGACCCTGCTCCTCCCATCAGCACTGAGAACAAGATCACGGTGGGTGACATGGGACTCCTGCTCCTGGCTCCAGGAAAACTGGGATTGTGTTTGTAATCACAGACATGAGGGTGTAAGAGCAGGAGATACCCCACTTCTGAACTGTTCTGTGTCCTTTCGGTGAGGAGAAATACAAAAATGAATCTTTAAAGATTAAATCTCTGTTGAAAATCTCTTCTGTGTGGAAGGAATAGTTCCATCAGCCTGGCAGGTTTGAACCACTACAGCAGCAAGACTGGAGTGAATTTCCAGTTGACTTTGAGGTTACCCAGCTGTAGGGGTGTCTGCTTGGAAAACCCTCTGGATGAGAGAAGTGCAGGGAGGGCAGCTGGGCCCCCAGGGCTGTTTTGCTGCAGTGGTGTGGCTGCCTTCAGTGTTTGGAGACTGCTTTGGCCATCAATGTTTGCAGGAGTCCATGGTGGCTGTCAGAACTTCAGCCAAATTGTCAGTACAGCACGAATTGCTCATTCCAGTTTTTCTTTAGTGACTCCATGGAAAATGATATGAGTTTAATTAACTCATAACAGGACTTCTAATGAGAGACAGTGGACAGCAGGATGAGGCTGGAATGGCCACTAGCTGGCAGAAATGGCTGTGCCTTGACTGAAGAATAGGTTGCCCATTGGCAGGAGCCCTGTGATTGTTCCTTTTCTTTTGCTGAGGGTTAATCTCTGGTGCTCCATTCAGTTGAAAGAAGAACATTTAAGCTGTGTGTTATCTGTTACCTTCCATAGGTTCAGCAGGGAAGAACAGGAAATGCTGAAAAAGAAGTGGAAAACAACATCATCAAAACAGAGTTCAAAACAGACTTCCTGGCCCTGGTGGGAGGACGAATGAAGGCTGGGCCTCCTCCCAACAGGTAAGAGAGGAGCCTGTTCTTCGTGGGGGCACCTGGGAACCACCTGGGCCACACCTGAGTCTCCTCAAGCCTCACAGAGAAGCTTTTAAGCTTGGCAGGAAGTTGCTGTGGTCACTCATTCAGTGTCACCTCCAGCAGTGCAAGCCCTGCCTGCCCATTCCCCCTCCTTGGCACAGGGAGGGAGTCCTGTATTCCAGCTGATGGGACACATCTCTGGGAGTGGAAGGAGCCAGGCAAACACCTCAGCTTTGAGGGCTCACACTGCTGACATTGCTTGTGCTTGCTTGGCTTATTCCTACTCCCACGATGTTAATCTTTGCCTCCTCAAGTGGAAGTGGATTACGAGTTTGGCAGAGGATAAGAGGAGCTGTTGGTTCCTGAGCCTGTGTGCGACGCTGCTGGATGTGTGGTAAAACAACTGAGTCACTCTGAGGGGCAGCCTCTGCTGGGGAAACCACTTGGCCCTTAGGAGATCGATGGGGTTTTATCAGAAGCTTCAGTAAAACACACAGGACGAGCCAGAGCTTTGGGCTCGGGGTGTTGCTGTTGCTTCATTCACAAAACAGCTTTTGCACACCTGCCTTGCAGAAAGCAGCCCTGCATCCCAGCTCTACTCCTTGTCTGGGAACCAGCTCTGTGCTTCCAGGATGAGCATTAAAGCTCTGCTCAGTCTGTTGGATCTGAGCACTTCGGGGGCATTTCTGTCCCAGTGTGTGATCCCTGTTTTTACACCTGTTTGTGGTGGGCCTTTGGATCACATTTCTGGGTGTTCAGAGAGCCCAAACTCACCCCTGCTCAGAGGGAAATTGTTCAGGAATGCGATCTGGCTTCTCCTTGCCCTCTTGTCCAATTTGAGAGATGTTTCCCTGGTGGGGAAGAAAGCATGAAAGAAATCTGCTGCCAGCAGGGAAAATTGCTCCTTCTGGTGCTTCTGAGCCTGAAAAGATGCCTGTGCTTTGTACCAGGAAGCTGGGTGGGACCATTGATGTGATCGGGGGCCAGGCAGGCACGATCCGGAGGGTGGAGGGAAGACGCCGGGATAAACACGCCTCGGAGGAAAACCCCATTCAGGTAAAGCTGCTGTGCTGCCTTGACAAATTGCTGATTTTATTGCACTTCTAGGGAACCCTGGGCAAGTGCCTGTGTGTTCCTGGCCTCCTGTGTCCCAGTTCATACCTGCAAAGCAGCAGGTAATACATAGACCTTGTTGAGGTGTGTGCATGGATCGTTCCGTTCTGCAGGCTCAGTTAACTTCTGGCTTAAAAACTTGGTCTTGCTAGGAGCCAGATTTGTCCTTTAAAGACCTGTCTTCCCTTTGGAATGGTAAGGCCTGAGTTCTTTCCTCATCAGCTCTCCCAAAGTATTCCTAGGACTGTGCAGCTGGGAATCTCTTACGTGGATTATTCCCTTCCCCTCCACTGTGGGGTTGGAATCTTCAATTCTGCAGTGAAGGGTTTGTACCTGGGACTGATGGGTTTTTTTGCTTTGAAGTAACATTTAGTCTCAAATCATTTGGTGCAGCCCACGCCTCAGACTTAGCCTGGGCCTGTGTTACTAGATCTTGTTCCTTGTAAGAAATGAAAGCCCAGGTTTAAAGCTGGTCTCAGTTCTGGGCGTGCCTGCCCAGTGTGTGACCATGATGTTCTGGCTGGCTCCTAGGCAGGAAGCTGCAGGGTCTGAGGACCATCTGCCAAACTCCCTTCTCTTAACCACCTTCCTCCTGCCAACCACTGCTAACTTGCCAGAAAAACCCAAACATGGAACCTTTCCCTTTCTAGGTGCTGGGTTTTTTCCTCCGTGGTTTTGTGGTCCGTTTATTCTTTTAGTGATCAGTTTTCCAGATTTTGCCAACAAGAACAGTTTGCCTTAGAGACAGAATTTGCTGGGAAGGGGTTGTTGTTCCTCCCCCTCACAAGCACTGACATCTGCCCTTCAGGCCACTCTGGTGCCTCTGCATATTGGTCACTGTTCCAGGCATGGCCACACTCCTGTTGTGGTGATGCTGCCTGCACTGTGAGGTCCCTGCTGCAGCAGCAAAGGGATTAAAATGCTCTCTTCTCATTCCTCTGCCCCCTAAGGTCCTGGGAGACCATGGAAGCAAGCCACAGCCCCCCCAGCAGCCCCAGCAGCCTTCCCAGCCCCAGCAGCCTCCTCAGCAGCAGCCGTTCGCTCCACCAGCAGGGCCTCCGCCTCCCCCGCTCGCTGGGCCTCCTCCTCCACATTTCCTTCACCCTCCTCCTCCAGTGACTTCTGTTCCCCCTCCCCTGCATCCTCCAGGTACGTGTTCACTCCATGAAACGTGAGTTGGGATATCCCAGGCTTGGAGCAAATCAAAGGTTTAACGGTTCAGTGCCATGGGATGGTTGAGCAGTCAGGGAACAGGTCCTTACCCCGGGCCAGGCTTTGTTTAGTCTCCATCAGCCTATTTAATATTTGCCTTGAATACTTAAAAATGGCAGCTGGTCCTTGAAAAAAACCTCTGGGCTTTGTCCCCATGAGGGAACCTTCCAGTGCTACTGATGCATTTGCTTTATTGATAAATGTAAAGAAGCAGCTTCCTGTTTCTCTGGAGGAAGCTGAGGACTGTTGCTTCTGACTTAAATATGCCAGGCTGAAGTGAGGGGACCTCACTCTGAGCTTCTCCTGGTCCTGGAGCAGCAGCCAGGCTCTGGAGAAGGCACCAGGAGCACTTCATGCAGTAACTCCTGCCTGAGGAGGATTTGCTGCAGCACTCACTGGTTCTTTTCCTGGTGACTTTTCCATGGTAGCTTTTCCTACTGCCTCACATTAAAATGCTTGGCAAAATCAGGATGGACATGCTGGACTGGAACCTGCAGCAGGTTCTCCTCTCCAGCTCCTTCAGGTTTTCTGGAGACCAAATCAATTGTTCATGTGTTGACACTTAGAAAAGGAATTCTCCAGTGTAAGAGAACAGCAACACTGTAAGTTATAACATGAAGGTAAAGAGGTCATCATTTGGGAAAATTATGTAATTTATAGGCTAATTCCTGCTTAGGAGCACCAATGTTTCTGCTGCTCTGTTTGCTCCAATATGTGAGATTTATTCAAAAGTGTACTTTGAGGTTTAGCTTGAGGTACAGAGAGGCCATGAGGTACAGAGAGGCCACACTTTCCCTGTCCTCACTTATTCCCTTGCTTATTTCCACAGGCCTGCCACCTCCAGGTCCAATTCCAGGTAGGTGTTACCTTGTTCTTAATAACAGCAGCAATTTTGATCACAAAATCAGAGCTTTTGGACTAAGTAACATGAGATAGGGTGGCACCAGTTTAGAGCACAGTTAATTTAAGACTAATAAACTCCAATTGAGCATTGAACTTGAGCTGTTTATCTTCTCTTCTGACATAAATCTGTAGGTCAGAATAGAACTTGATTGTTACATTCTGATCAGAATGCAACCTGTCTGCATCCCAGGAACCACTTTTCCTCCATAGGGCTGTAAGGGTTAATTGGTACTCCTCGATGAATCTTATGTTCAATATTTAGAAGCCAAAAGAGAATGTAGGTTTTGCTTTGTTTTTCTTCCCATACCCCTACAGAACTAACAGAGCTTTAGGGTGTGAATTTTGGGAGGAGATACTAACCTGAAGGAAAATTATTCCATTTCAAACAGGGCCTTGTGTAGAGTAAAAAGATGCTTTAGTGGCTTTTAAGTGTGAAAGCACTTGTGAAGCTGGGAGATCCTGCTGCTGATTTACCCTTCTCTGTGTTTAGGGTTGTTCCCACCTCCTCTGGCACCACCACCAGCTCTCCTCATCCCAACCTTGGATGGGTAAGACCACACCTGGGTAAGACCACGCCGTGGGAGCAGCTCCCCTGGAGGGAGGAAGGGAGGAGAACAGGTCCAAAATCAGTGCTGGGGATGCATGGTCTGGTCTGCTCTGGGGTTGGGGTGGGGGGTGAGAGCAGAGTCAGCCAGGAATCCTCTGTGCATTCACCTGGATTTGTCATATTCGAGGCACAGGAAGGAGCCAATAAAATCTAGGCAAAGCCTAGAGTAGCTGATGGCATGATTTGTTACTGCAGATGCTTTCTCTGAAGATGCTCCAGGTAGTTTGTGAGCAGCGGTGCTTTCCCAGGGCAAGCAGTGGGATTATGGCAGATATGGAAGCTGTGGCAAAACCCCTGAACATTTCTGGTAGTGGGATTCCCATAAGATGTTCCACAGAGATCCAGGAAAAAGGGGGTGAAGCTGCAGCACAGCCAGACCTGCGGGGGGCCCTGATGTCAGTAACTCACCCCCTTTTCTCTCCCAAAGGCAGCCAGCCAGCTACAACAACAGGCAGCCACCTCCCTTTGGCTACAACTCTGCAGGTGAGCACTGGGCAGGACACATCCAGCTGCTGCTCTCTCTCCCCTCTGGTTGTTGGCAGCCCAGGCTTTTCTGAGGCTGGCACACATCCTGTCTGCTCCAGCTCCAGGGTCTTGCTGTGTCCCACACGATCCCAGTCAGGAGCACACCCTGGGTTTGCTGCACTGAGTGCTGTGCAGGTGTGGTGATGCAGTTCTGTGGCTGAGTGCTGAGGCTCAGGTCACTGTTCCAGTGCAGATTCCCAGCACAGAGCAGCTTCCCCAGTGCCTCAGCAGTGTGTTCTGCCTGTTTGCACACACACACGCTCACCCTCACTCCACACTCTCCTTTTTCCCCACCCTGAGGGATGAGCACAACCATCCACAGCTACTGAGCTTTTGAAACCCTCTTCCCTCACCCTCTCCCTTGCCTACAGGTGCCATCTCCTGTGGCTTTGTAGTGGGAGAGGCAGTGCCAGCATTTCAGCAGGTTCCCTTCCCTGGTGCAGCCCTGGCAGTGCTGTGTTTTCTCCCAGCCCTGTAGTGGCCAGCTCGGAGTGGCTCCTCCTGGCTGTGCTGAGCTCTGCGGTGCCTCCCTGCAGGACAGGGCTGGAGGAGTGGCAGTGCCAGCCCTTCCCAAAGAGAGGAGCCTGCAGTGCTGCCAGATGTGGCACTGCTGTGGGGTACGACCTCGCTGGTCCAGCTGGCCACATCTGCCTGGGAAGTGCTGGTGCCCCTGGCACCCCCCAGGTGCCACCACAGACCAGCAGGTACCTGGTGGGAGGTGGGACCTTGTAGAGGTGACCAAGAGCCCAGGGCTGACAGAGACTGTGCAGTGCTGCCTGTAAATATTTGCTCTTGTGCTTTCCTCAGGGAGGAGTTCCCTGTTCTCAGCAAACTGCTGCAAGTGAAGGGAAGGGCAGGAGGGAGCAGGGCCGTTGTCTCCTTGGATCCAGCTGTGCTGCCAGAGGGGATCTTTGGGAAGGGAGGGACAGAGGGGATGCTGGGGATGCTCTGGATGATGGAGGGTTCTGCTCTCTGGCTGCAGATTCAGGTTTCATCAGCTACCCCCCCATCTCCACGTCCCACACACCCTGGGTGACCTCGGTGGACAAGGGCACGAGCAGCTCCAGCAGCAGCCACTGGGAATACTCGGGCTCCAGGCGGGAGAGGGAGCGGGAGCGCGAGCGGGAGCGGGAGAGGGAGCGAGACCGGGACCGCGACCGCACCCCGACCACCAGTGAATACAACAAGTGAGTGCTGCCCTCCTGCTGCTCACCCTGGGCAGCCCTGGGGCACCCCGGGGTGTCTGGCCAAGGGTTGGGTTATAGAGGACACCAGCTGAATTCTCTGAAATGTCTGGGAAGAGCTCCTTTGGATCGATAACTACAGCACAGACCAGGAGCTGTGTCACTGGCTCATTTCCTGTCTCTGGGTCTGGGGTTTTTTGTTTAAATCCAGCAGAACCAGTTCCTCTTGCTCTCCCACGAGGCCAGTCAATGAAATAGCCCCTCTGTGTTTACTCAGTGTTTCACAGCTCAGTGTGAAGCACTGGCTGGAGGAGCTGCTGCTTCTTGTCTTCTAAATGTCACATCAGATCAAAGGACAAACAGCCTGCTCTGCTCCGCTCTCCTGTGGGGCTGGGAGTGCCATTCCCTGGGAGTCAGCCAGGAAATGGGAGCAGAACAGGAGAGACCACCTTGGTGGGAGCTGCTGTGCCCTCGGCTGACAGCAGTGCCGGGAGCACTTGGGAAAGGAGAGGAGGCTTGGGGGCCTCCCTGTGTTGATCTGAGGTGGAGGCTGGGCTGCAGAGGCTTCCCAAACCCATCCTTTTGGTGTTCAGTCAGCAGCAGCGTCGGTGTTTTGCAGGCTCCAGGCTCAGAAATGCCAATAATCATTCTAAACATGATCAAAATGTGCATTCCTGGCCCAGGGTGCTTCCTGCTGGGGAGCTTCCCAGCCCAGGGAGGGAGCAAACAGGGCACTGTGCTCCTAATACTTTATTTTTTTTCCTTTACAAGCTTGTGGGCACTTTGGATGGGAGTGGGGGAAAGAGAACAGAACACAAACTTGCTAAAAATTGGAAGAGCTCAGACTCCCCCACTTCCTGATCCATGCTGGAGCCAAGGCCTGGGATGAGCACTCCTGAGCACATTGTTGGCATTTCTGGGTGGTGTAGAGCACTCTGGTGCAGGTCAAAGCAGAGCAAGTGGCCGTGCAGTCCTTTGGAGCACTCCCAGCTGATTGATCCTGGACATTTATTTGTGCAGTTTGTTTCCAGGAGTAGCAGAACAATGTTTCTGACTTCCTTTCTCCCAAGTCTGAGTATTCCCACAGAGGGACTTGTTAACCCCTCAGATTTTGGCTTTCAGGAGTTGAACAGGGAGGTGTAGAGGGGAGTGTGGGACGTGTCCCAACTTGGGGTACACCGTGCCCACTCCTGGGGATTGAATGAGGTGCTTTGAGCAGGTAGAGAGGTGCAGACAGAAAGCTGTGCTCACAGTTGGAGGCTGTGAGCTTGTGGGGAAGAAATCAGCCCCTTACACAAAAGGATGAGAGGTTATGTGTGGTGTCTGTGCTGAGGGAAGCCCAGCAGCAGGGCGGGGAGGGACAGCGATGAGAGGAGCGTGTGCGTGCCGTGTTGTGCTGCAGGCGTTTCGGGAGCACCCGCAGTCAGCCAGAGGTGCCAGATGTTGTTGGTGAGAGGGGCTGCAGCCCTGCCCAGGGGCTCAGGCCCAGGGGGCCGTGTCCCTGTGCCCACGTGTCCCCTGTGCCCCCAGTGACGACGAGCGGTACCGCTACTACAGCCGCGAGCGCAGCTACGACTTCGAGCGCGATTACCGGCGCAGCCGCGACCGCAGCCGCGAGCGCGAGGAGCGGCACCGCGAGCGCCGCCACCGCGACAAGGACGACGGCAGCAAACACAAATCCTCCCGCAGGTCAGTGGCTGAGCGCTGGGCCTGAGCTCCGTGTTCCCCGGGTGAAATGGCAGCGTGGCTCATCCCAGCTCTCTCTGTCCCAGAGCCGTGGGCAGGAGGAGCCCTGTGGGACAGGCAAAGGAGACCTCGGTGTTGTGAGTTCCCAGCTGGCAGCACGATGGGTGAAGGAGGGATTGGCCTGGGCTCAACCTCCCCCCAGAGCTCCCATCTTAACAAAAGCACTGAGCTGCTCTGCTCACACAAGGGGAAGTGCAAGGCTGTGACAGAAGCATCAGCTTTTGGTCCTGCTGCTCCTGCTCACCAGGGCAAAGCTCACAGAATCAACCAGGTTGGAAAAGTCCTTTAAGATCATCAAGTCCAACCTGTGACCCAACACCACCCTGTCACCTAGACCATGGCACTGAGTGCCACATCCAGCCTTTGCTTAAACATCTTCAGGGACAGTGACTCCATCACCTCCCTGCACAGCCCAGTCACTCCTTCTGTGAAGGGCTTCCTTCTGCCTGCACTCAGAAATTGCCTCTTGAGCAGAAGCAGCAAAGCTCTTGCCCTGAGCCCTGAGTGAGGGGGGTGATGGTCTGCACAAAGGTGAAACTTCTGGGGCAGAGCAGCATGTCCTGAAATCACAGCTTTTCTGCAGAAAATGGATTTGCAACAGATGATCTTCCTGGGAGAGCAGTCTCAAGGAGCAGCTCTGCTCTCTGGGCTGAGGCAGGTTCTGTGCTCAGGTCCTGTGTCACTTCACATCCCATTAATGACTTGAGCAGAACTGCTCTTGCTCTTTTTTCTTGATCCTTCACCTCCCTTCTTTTAGGTGAAACTCCTGCCAGCTCTGTAGGTAATTACCCTTATTTTGAAACTGGTATCAGAAAAACTCCTATGTAGTGAATGGAGGAAAAGGCTGGTTTTATCCTTAAGGAGGTGAGTAAGTTTTCAAGGAAGGACTGATTGCTGAAGGGTTGGAAGCAAAATGATAGGAAGAAAGACTAAGACCATAATAAAAATTGAATACAGAACAACTGGAAGCTGAGCTGGTACCAGACAAACAAGTCATTGGCTTTAGGGTTATTCCTCAGCTTCCTCTACTCAGAATTGAAACCTTGGGGTAGATGCCTCACTGTAGGAATCCCTGCCCATGGTCCCCTCCAACCCAAACCATTCTGGGATTCCCTGCTTGAGGCAGACTGAGGTTGAGCCTGTTTGAGGCAGCTGCAGATGGAAGGGTTTCATTTCCAGCTTCCTGCAAACTGAGCAGTCTGAAGGAAATCACTGACGCTGGTTTCAGTATTAAAGGACAGAAACATTGTCCCAGCATAAACCCCTGACACATCGGCCACGAGGTGGCTGAAGGTGTTTTGTGGAGAGGCAGCAGCCTTTTATTTTTCCCTATTTTTTTGCCTTTAATGACTGTGAAACCATTTATTAAACCAGTCAGAAAATTACTTGAAGCCAGGAGCTTTTCAGCCAGGTTCAGCCAGTTCTGTGTCTGCTGCTAACCTGGAATTCCAGCTGTGCCATGAATTTGTGTGTACACTTGATGCTGTCCCTGCTCATGGAGCTGTGCCTGTGCAGTCACAGTTTATCCTGGGATAAATTTACCTGCTCGTTCTTGTGCTCTGGGCTGTGCTTTAACTCTGCCACAGTCATCTCCTGAGAGCTCCCTTGATTTGAACCTGTGAAAGAAGCAGCAGAAAATCTCCTACCAGGATGGGCCAAACCAGAGCTCCCCCTTTTCCTGGGGGGAGGCAGAGCTGCTCCTGGGGCTGTGTTGGATGCATGGAGCAGCTGGCAGGGCACAGGCTCAGGGCATGCACAGCCTGCTCAGGCCTCCCTGTGCCTGGGATTGCTCCCACATCACAGAAATCCTGTGTAAACATTTCCAGTTATCCACCCACATCTGCAAAACTCGGTGAGGAGATAAAGGAGTTCTAAAGCACGAAGCCAGTGAAGGGCCAGGTCAGGTGTGAGTCAGCAGAAGTGGAAACAGGATTTGCCTCCCATGGGGAAATCCACATTTCTCTCGCTCCACTGATCCCTTTGCTGCCTTTAGTCCAGGGATTTCCCCAAGATGTTTGGAGGAGTGAAAGTTTCAAACACATCTGGGGTTCAGGACTCCTCCTCCTCTCAGTCTCGGTGCTGCGTCAGAATTGTTGGAGCTCCCTCCGGAGTGGAAGAACACGGAGGTCTTGTCTGTGGACAGTGCCAGGTGTGGCTGTGGCAGAGTGTGACAGTGGCAGAGTGTGACAGTGTGGCAGAGTGTGACAGTGGCAGTGTGTGACAGTGGCAGTGTGACTGTGGCAGTGACAGTGTGGCAGTGNTGTGACAGTGTGGCAGAGTGTGACAGTGGCAGTGTGTGACAGTGGCAGTGTGACTGTGGCAGTGACAGTGTGGCAGTGGCAGTGTGTAACAGTGTGTGACAGTGTGCGGCAGTGTGGCAGTGGCAGTGTG